>JAXCGZ010009666.1:40000-52500 GCA_037179515.1 Halocaridina rubra
TGCGCCGGACCGATTTCAAACATGAATGGAATCATGAATAGCTCTCAAGACTCCTAACACACTATTGAGTTGCCAAGTATACAAATAATTTATAATTTTCAAGAAGGCAAATCAATTCTAAATAACGATTAGATATTATTCATAAGTACTATCGCAAAGGCGTAATAATCGCTACAGATATTAGAAGAGACATGGTTTTCATGTGACTTTAAAAAAAATATACAGTAAAATACTAAGTGGTAACTGAAGCCTTGCATGAAACGCATTTCCGCTGAGATTGTCTCAATAATTTTCTGAATACTAACAGAGAGGCACGCGAAGAATATAGAATATGGCCGAGTTGCTTGCTAGTTAGTCAATTTATCTAATTCTAAGACATTGTTTAGTAGTGAATTAATTTCTTAAATAACATAAATATTCTGCATAATCTGATCGCAACTACATATATAAACTCACCATGCAAATAATAATAAGAAAATGATACGTCATATGACTTAAAAATAGACATAGAGACTACATGGCAACTAGATTCTTCCATCACTTTCCAATAAGAAAAAAATTATTTCTCATCTGTTCATTTTCGTCTCAGATACCAACGAGGCAAGACCTCTCCGGGCCATGTACTGGTGCAATTGCAAGGGCCTATTACTCGGTAAGTGACCCCCAAAGAAAGAAAGAAAAAAAACTAGTAACGTAAGCCTAAACTAAAAATGAACATTATCTGATTAAAAAAAAAATCGCTAGAATTAAAAAAAATTTATTGTGACACCAGGACGGGCCAAAAAAAAAAAAAAATTGCCCTCATCGAACCTGGGCACGAAGAAAACAAAGTTAAAAGAAACAGAGATGGAGAGTGTTGTGGCTTGTCAGATGTGAGAGGATAATAAGAGATCTGTAGCGATTATCCAAGAATATTTGGTGTTGATGTAGGCATAGAAAGAGAACCGTAACTGAAGGAAGACTTAACATCGAACTGTCCTGGACAGTCTTATTTAATTCCGCAAGATTCTTCAGCTGTAGTATCTACGGATAACCTAACCTAGCCTAACTTAAGGTACTCTATCTCCAGTTGCTTAATTATGAGATACATTATCTCCAACTGGCCAATTTTTAGGAGTGATGATGGCCCTAAGTTACATCTCTAGTTTATCCACAATTACTCCATTTTCTTATAAATAGCAAAAACAGATTCATTACCCTAAAGCCAGTTATACGTCACGGACTCCCTTTTCTACCAAGGGCTAGGACGGTTGCCCTCTTGCGAAGAGTTTGTTTAGGCAGATGTAATCGTTGCCCTGAGTACATGCCCTTGCTAACCTCAGACCATGGCGGGGCGCGAACCCGCGACCTGACGCCTCAGAGTCGCGGTAAAGGCAAATTCATTACACTATTAATTTTCTTTTTGTTTTTTTGTCAACGTCCATACACACACCATACATACAATATATACAATATCTAATTCAACGCATTCTGTGTCATGAGCAACTGAATTAAAGTATTGGAAATCCATACATACATATTTACATACATACAAATTTATATACATGCGCACATATTTCTCTTATACATATAAATTTACACACATGCAAATTTACATACATGCACATCTTTCTCTTATACTAAATAATAATACGTAACTTATTTACCTAAACACTGTAGTGCTGAGGTATTCATAATTTTCCTTCCATAAGAATCTACTTACAAAGCTCAAGATCTTCAGAGGAGGCAGATCTGTGTGTGTATGTGTGTGTGTCATTGACGCACTTCTCGAAAAAAAAATAGTGCTTACTTTCTCTCCATATTTCATCAACAAACAATTAAAAATTTCCGTATTTTTCCAAGGTTCATGAGAAAACAAATTTTAGTCGTTTTCATCGATCTCTAAGCACTGCATCTTCAATCTATTTTATTATCAACAAACAGCTTTTCTCTACTATATTAATGTGAGGTCAATACGTCCCAAAGAAAGCTAGATTCAGCAAGGGCCAGTTAGAATTCAGTTAGTTACATAGGGCATATCCAAAAATAAAAACCCTTCGTATATTGTAATTGTAAGAAAATATCATATGGGCGCTCGCATTTACCCAATTGTACTTACAAAAAAGAGCACTTTAATCGTAACTCCCAGTCCCCTGGTGTGTGTGTGTGTGTGTCCAGGAGGATATATCCGTGCATGTCCAAAAAATATTTCTATGCTACTGAAACATCAGGTTACCTAACAACCCGTAATAGGCATGCTTGCATTTACATAAAGTTCTGCCGGGATTATAACTAATCATCTTTTTTCAATATATCAAATAAACTTTCCCTTTTATGGATATTTTATCTACTCATTTCCTGATATTTGCATCCATTTCTGATCTGTAATGAACTTAGATTATTGGAAATAAACTTTCCTTCTCAACTAACTTATCATAATGATAGTACAAATATATATATATATATTTGTTTTCTCACCTTTTTACAGCCCTTGCAGCTTTGGCCTTGGCAAATGACGAAGAGCAGAGAAAGTCCGTTCTATTCCTAACTACATTTGGAAAGACACTTTCTTCCGATGGTCAAGTCAGAACTAGCGGAAGTATAGGTCCAAGTTTAAGCAGCATCAAAGGTAGCAGCAGCAGCAAAAGCAATGATAACAATGGAATCATCAGAACTAATAGCGATAGCACCAGAAGCTTCATTAGCGAGAGCTTTGTGTCTGATGGAAAGAGTGGTGTTGGCACTGGGGTTCATTTCAGCTCTGGCAACACTGACAGCAATATCCCCTTTGGACAAACTGATAGCAGAAGAAATATTGGAAATGTAAACAATGACATTCATTTACGCAATACTGGAGTCACCATAAGTACTGGAATTACTAAAAGTAAAAAACCTTTTGAAAATACAAGTGAGAATGTCAAATCTGGAAAACATAGCCCAATCAATCTAGGAAATAATGATGGCAGAGTAACATCTGGTAATACTGAAGAGGAATTCGGCGTTATCGCTAACAACGGCAGAATAAAACACGGGAATGATATTACACTGAAGATTCAGAATGGTCAACACAATCATAATATACAGATAAACAGTCATGGCAATGGTGATATCATATCTATCAGTAATAATGGTGGTTTTCACCAGCATGACAACGTGGGTACTGTGAACAGCAATAATAATATTTACAATGCACAGAGATCACCTGATACAGGAACTGGATTACCCATAAACCTTAACAAGAAATTATACAAACTGACAAATTTAGGAAAACGCGTCAGTGGCAATAATCAAAATATTGGCAGTTCATTAGGGAGAAGCACAGAACAGCCCAAAGGCCAAGATAGGTTTCCTAGTATAGCTAAAGTTCTCAATTCTAGCAAAGATCAAATGTCTCTACTTCTAAATGCCAGTGACAAACCTCATCATAAAAGTAAAGATTCTGTCCACCCACACTTTCAGTCTTCAAGTAATAATGGAGGAAAAATTAATTACAATAAACGCAAACCTAATCCATCCTACGAATCTGGAACAGACAGCCATACATTTAACAGCCTTGGCCAGTCAATCCCATCTGTGCTGACAGTCAAAAAAGGTGACAACACACAGAATTTCCACTCACATATCCATGAAAATCAAAATATAGGTCAAATAAATGATTTTGTAAATATTGGTGTTCTTGGACACTCAAGACTCTCTGATGTAAGTGATGGACAAGTGTCACTCTTCATAAGCAATCACTCTGTTAAAGATCACGACTTGATAAGAAATGCTGGCAACAAGCAGGGTGATGGTTTTCCATATCTTAGAGGAAGTATAAACACATGGCCTTTTGGTATAAGAAATGAAAGTTTTGGTTTTGGAAGTGACACCAGCAATACCCACGGAAGTTCATATATTGAGAGTAATCACTTTAACTCTGCGTTTCCTAAAAGCATTAAAAATATTCAAATTACTCCGGTGGGTTCATCAGATATTTCTGAGCTGAATTACACCACATTTAGATTCAACACTGCAAACTCCAACAGACTCAGGAACTCATTACAAGTACCTAGTGGTCATAGTATAAATCAACCAGAGCAATATGATGGTAATGCTGGAGCACAACATAAAAAGTCGTTTGAAGAAACCAAAGAATCTCCCAATAAAGAAACGATTCATGACAAATCCTATATAAAGAAGTTATACAGTGACGTAAATGCTAAGAGCATCGAGCTATTTGGTAATAATTATGGAACTATTACTCCTAGCATCAACGATGGCTCAAGCATTTTTAATATCAGCAATCATACCAGTGTTGCAAATACTAATAGGCACCATGCTTCTTTTAAAGGAAGTAACAGCCCTGGTGATCTGAAAGGACACAGAGGCATGGATATCAAAGGAAATGGTGTTTATTTCAATAGTCATCCCTTCAGTTATGGCCAACGCAATATTGATAACCATAACATAAACAAAGGGACGTATGGAACAAATTCAGAAGGTGTTATACCATTTACATCTTACAATAACAATAATAGCAAACCTAAACACAAAAACAATTATAAAGGGAATATCAACAGTGTATCCACGTTTCCCAATCAGATTGGTAATGCAGATATTTTCAGTAATGTATCTGGGCACCATAATTCTTTTAATAGTGGCAGAACTCAATATATAACAGGCGGCAGGACATCAGATATAAGTAGAAAAAATCACCTAAACCAACATACTATTAACAATAACAGGTTACCTAGTAATGATGACCTTTCTACCAATAGCTATACAAATTCAGACAAGCTCTCAGTCAAGGGTCATGTGGACAGAACTTATATAAATAATAATAGTTATAATAGAATTCAGAGCGAAGTTATTGGGCATAATAAAAAGGAGATCTCGCAAAAAGTTGAAGTGTTCAAAGATTTCAACGACTTTATAAAAATCAACAGAATAAAGGGATTAGCTAGAGGAAATAATGGACACAACGTTAAAACCCAAAATAACAATAACAACGTCTTCAACAAATCAGACAAATCCCGTGATCCTCACAAAAATAAGAATATTCATTTTATCCATTCAAGAGGTGGTTTCCCACAAGGCCTCAACTTTACAAAGAATAAGGAGCACACAAGAAAAGAGAGCCCCAGTCATTTCAAAGTAAATCAAAAACAATTTATCACTCCCAACAGAGATAAAAGCAGTTTTCATTCTGCTAATTTTAATCATAACATGAACGTAGTAAGCATTATTAAAAATACTGGTAACCTTGGCTCATACAATTCTGCACTTTCTGGCCAGCACCTTCCTTCACACACAACAGTTCCAAAAGTGACAAGGCCAACTCTAACAAGTCCAAGAAAAGGAAAAGCACTTTCTTTTCAAAATAGGAACATCAACAAAGATCCCCTCTTAAGCTATAAGAATATCCATGGAGTATCTCTACCGGACAGTAGCATAATACCTCTACAGCCCCATTCAAGCAATCGAGATCACACTAAAAAGCCATTCTTGGGAACTAAAGACATCACTGGAGACCCTCTGGCCGGTGGCAATGATCTCCTACTAATCCATACATCCAGTGCCTATAAATCCATCCCAGGAACACCGGGTGTGGATTATTTGGCTCTCACATCACTTCCTCTCACCGGTTTTGACTGCTCCAGCCGATTACCAGGCTACTATGCTGATGCCAGCGCCCAAGGAGGCTGCCAGGTAATTATCATTCTCTCACTATTGGTCACAATTCCCAACACGAAAGCTTAGCAGTATAGATCTGTGACCAAGTGGATTAATTTACGACTATATGTCAGCATTTATATTACTTACAGGATTATACTCTTTTGACCTAGAGACAACCTTACATTCGAATTTCGTGAAGAGAAGAAAGCGTAAGTTGAGGAAAATTAAAATGATCTATATATCTATATACATGACCCCATTTTCTCCTTGTAAGGGGAGTGAGCGACCCAAGAAGCATGCATTCACCACAATTCACACATACCTCAACACTCCTCTTAGCTCCTTGGGAATTTAACTAAATTTTCTGAGGTAATCAGTGAATAGTAAATATCTTTCGAAAAATATCACTGTACTTGCGTAAATAATATCAAATACTCCCCAACCCCTGAAGATATTAACACTGGTAATGCCATATTGTAGACTTCTGATGACACATATTCTTAAAATATTAAAACAATGTGAACCTTAAAGCTACTAAGCACATATGTTGTCTAAACGGAACTTTTTTTTATATTGTTATATATGTTTAGGGTCGAGAATTTTTAGGCACCACACTTTTGGCACCACCCTTTTGGCTCCGCTGTTTTGGCAATAAACTCTTATGTTGTTGCCCTTTTGAAAGTATACTAAGCAAACCTATCCTAACCTAACCTAGTCAAAAAAGCTTAGAACCAAAAGGATAACGTCTAAATAACTTAGCGCTAAAACAGCTTAGTGCTAAAACAACGGTACCTTAATGCTAAAAGAACGGTACCAAATAGTCTCATTCTGTCTGTTAATATCTTGGTTCCCTCTCCCAACCGCCCCACCCAGGTCTACCACCTCTGCCATGGAAATGGAAGAATGGACTCCTTTCTTTGTCCAATAGGAACGCGCTTCAACCAAAAATACTTCGTCTGCGATTGGTGGTTTAATTTTGACTGTTCCACGGCCGAAGACTTCTATATACTGAATAGGAATTTTGGACTGATCGTTAATAATTCTCTAAATAATAATAGTAATAAAATAAACAACTATGATTATGCAACTGGCTGAACATGTTTTATATTTATATAATAATAATAATAATAATAATAATAATAATAATAATAATAATAATAATAATAATAATAATAATAATAATAATAATAATAATAATAATAATAATAATAATAATTATTATTATTATTATTATTATTATTATTATTATTATTATTATTATTATTATTAATGATGAGAACTTCACCCAATTAGGTAATATATCTTTTCGCGATATATAATTTTTGGCTATAGTTACATGAAGACTTGGCGTGCAAGCTTTTGAAGGCTACAAGTCTCCATCGTCAGGCAGTTAAATAAACTCTGAAGAATAGAATTTATTGAACTATTCTTACACTAAAAAACCACTAACTTTCATCATGGAAAAAACTTTTCTTGAGAAGCCTCAGAACTATGGCCTCTAGTTGTAGCGTCACCCACATCAAAATCTTGCCCCCTGTCCACTCAGTCAAAACCATGAAAGAAGTCATAAAAAAGTTACCATATCTCCCTCTTCATTCTAGATACGAGTGATGGTAAGTCTAACTCCCTTAGCTTTTTCTCTGAACTGAGATTACAATTCTCCATCACTTGCTTCGTAGCATGCGTTTTGAAATATTTTTCCAATTTATAAAAGTTTTTAAAAGTGTGGATTCCAAAATTGTGATTACCTAATTGTGTTTACGGGAAAGAGCCCAAAGCTCGTATCTTCCCGTCTCTTGATCGGTTTCATTTTGTACTTAGTGATACTTATCATACCTGTCCTAAACTATGGATTGAGATAGCATTAACTACCTCCTCGCTTAGCGAATTCCAGTTATCAACTACTCTTACACTGTGTGTGTGTATTTGTGTAGAATATAATAAATAGTTTATATATATATATATATATATATATATATATATATATATATATATATATATATATAGAGAGAGAGAGAGAGAGAGAGAGAGAGAGAGAGAGAGAGAGAGAGAGAGAGAGAGAGAGAGAGAGAGAGAGAGAGAGAGAGAGAGAGAGAGAGGAGAGAGAGAGAGAGAGAGAGAGAGAGAGAGAAGTATGGGAGGCAGAGGTCGCTCAGCTCCTTAACTGGACTGAACCCACGTAATCTAAAATAAGAGAGAGACATTGTTAAATAAGAGATAATGAAGAAAGAATGAGCTATGGGAGGCGTAGCCTCCTCAGTATCTCATTTGGAGAGAACCCATCCAATACCAAGATAAAACGGAGGAACTACGAAGTCAGAGACAGAGAGTGAGTAAGCATGAGAGACAGAAACAGCAAATTGTCTCACTTTAATAGAAGCCACCTAGCGCACTCTATACATACATACATACATACATACATACATACATACATACATACATACATACATACATACATACATACATACATACATACATACATACATACATACATACATACATACATACATACATACATACATACATACATACATACATACATACATACATACATACATACATACATTAACAAAACTAAGCGAGGGGGTAGTTAATGCTAACGTAATGTATAGCTTTAAGGACAAGTATGATAAGTATCAATGAATACAAAAATGAAACCGATCAGGAGACGGGAAGTTACGAGCATAGGGCTCTTTCCCGTAAGCACAATTAGGTAATTTCATAGCTAAAGATATATATATATATATATATATATATATATATATATATATATATATATATATATATATATATATATATATATATATATATATATATATATATATATATATATATATATATATATATATATATATATACATATATATATATATATATATATATATATATATATATATATATATATATATATATATATATATATATATATATATATATATATATATATATATATGTATGTATGTGATTACCTAATTGTGATTACCTAATTGTGTTTACGGGAAAGAGCCCAAAGCTCGTATCTTCCCGTCTCCTGATCGGTTCCATTTTTAGACTTAGTGATACTTATCATACCTGTCCTTAAAACTATGGATTGAGGTAGCATTAACTACCTCCTCGCTTAGCGAATTCCAATTATCAACTACTCTTACACTGAAAAAGTATTTCCTTACATCCTGCAAACAAGTTTTCTTCCGAAGCTTCAAACTATGACCTCTAGTTCTAGAGCCAGCCATATCGAAATATCGATCCCTATCCACTCTATCATAACCATGAAGGAATTTAAAGACTGTCACCATATCCCCCCTTACTCTTCTAGCTTCGAGTGATGGCAAGTCTAATTCCCTCAGCCTCTCATCATAACCGAGATTGCGTATTTCTGGCACCAGTTTCGTGGCATGTCTTTGAACTTTTTCAAGCTTAGCTATGTGCTTTTTCAAGTGCGGATTCCAAAAGGGGGCTGCATATTCGAGTTTTGGCCTCACATAGGTTACATAAATATTTCTGAACATTTCCTTGTCCATGTGCCTGAAGGCTACCCTTACATTTGATAAGAATGCATATGCTGCCCTTACTACGCCATTTATATGTATTTCTGGAGACAAATCTGCCAATATGTTTACTCCTAGATCTCTCTCATTTTCTGTCTCCTGAAGCTGTACTCCAGCCACCGAGTAGTCAAGCTTGGGCCTTCTTGCACTTGTACCCATTCTCATTACCTTACATTTTGAGGTATTGAATTTCATTAGCCACTTTTCTGACCACTCATGCAGATTATTTAGATCCTCCTGAAGTTCTCTACCATTGTTCTCGTTTTTTACTTTCTTCACAATCTTTGCATCATCTGCAAACATATTCATGAATGAATTTACAGACTCTGGTAGGTCATTTACATATACAAGGAACAAAAGTGGCCCTAAAACTGAACCCTGTGGAACTCCACTACTAACTCTTCTCCATTCAGACACTGAGTGTCTTACTCTAACCCTCTGTTCCCTTCCTTCTAAGTAAGTTTTTATCCATTCCAAGACATTTCCACCTATTCTAGCCATTGATTGCAGCTTCCTAATAAGTCTCCCATGTGGAACAGTGTCAAACGCTTTCTGGAAGTCTAGGAATATGCAATCTGCCCAACCCTCTCTTTCCTGTAAGATTTGGCTTACCTCATCATAAAATTCTAATAAGTTTGTTACTGTTGATCTACCTTCTCTGAAGCCATGTTGCCTCACTGACAAAAAGTTGAAGGATTCCAAGTGAAGAGAGATATGTTTCCTTAGTAGTTTCTCCATAAGTTTGCAAACTATGCTGGTCAAGGAAACTGGTCTATAGTTCAGAGCCGTATCCCTCCTTCCCTTTTTGAAGATAGGTATCACATTTGCTTGTTTCCAGCATCTTGGAATCTCCCCCGACTCCAATGACTCCCTAAATATGATACTTAGTGCCACTGATATTGTGTTTGCGCATTTTTTAAGCACATGAGGGGATATGTCATCAGGACCTGTAGCTTTATGAACATCTAAATCCATCAGCGCCTTGCATACCTCTGTGGCTGTAAGGTTGATGTTCTCTAATACCGGCCCTTGAGCTTCTATCACTGCAATCTGAGGGGGTGGGGTATTTTCTACTGTAAATACTGACTGAAACTCCTTGTTCAATTCTTTGCAGATCTCTTCGTCCGTCTCAGTGATGCTTCCATCCGCTCTCTTTAGCCTTAAAACCTGTTCTTTTACCTTCAGTTTTCCTCTGATAAAGCTGTGGAAAAGCTTGGGATTTTCTTTAGCCTTCCTGGTGATGTCCCTCTCATAATCTTTCTCTGCCTCTCTCCTTTTACTTAGGTAGTCATTTCTTGCTCTTTTGTAGGTTTGCCAGGCATTTATGTTTTTTCTCCTCCTATACCTTTTCCAGCATTTGTCTCTCCACTCCTTAGCTCTTTTACACCCATTATCGAACCATTTCTCTCTGGCATGAATTACACCTACTTTGGTGACAGGTATGCAGCAATCTACTATCTTCCCATATTTCTCACAAAAGATGTCATACATTTCTTGTACAGATTTGTTGTAAAATAAGGTTCTCCAGTCAATAACTGCAAAAAGCTCATTCATTTTGATGTAATCTCCTTTCTAGTTCTAGAGCCAGCCATATCGAAATATCGATCCCTATCCACTCTATCATAACCATGAAGGAATTTAAAGACTGTCACCATATCCCCCCTTACTCTTCTAGCTTCGAGTGATGGCAAGTCTAATTCCTGTATGTATGTATGTATGTATGTATGTATGTATGCATATGTATATATATAATATATATATATATATATATATATATATATATATATATATATATATATATATATATATATATATATATATATATATATCTTCTACTTCCGATAATACCTTAACTGTCACTACATTTCACACATTCCTCAGACTTCCTTTATATTCACATTCTTACTTATTCAGCTCATTCCCTTTCAGCACATCTCATTCCCTCTCTTATCTCCTCTTTCTCCATCTTGTGTCCACTCTTATTCTGCCTTCCACCAGATAATAATCAGATATTCCACCACCAGCTCCTCTCAACGCATTACACCCACCCTCTTGTCTACCACTACATAATCTATTAATCCTTTATCAACTACTGTATATACTCTGATCTATGTATAATTATGCAGATATTTTGTGCACATAGTTTGAGCAGCATCATAACTCTCTCACTAGGAGGTAGTTAATGCTATCTCAATCCATAGTTTTAAGGACAGGTACGATAAGTATCACTAAGTCTAAAAATGGAACCGATCAGGAGACTGGAAGATACGAGCTTTGGGCTCTTTCCCGTAAACACAATTAGGTAATCACAATTAGGTAATCACTACACATTTTCATGACATTCTTTGCACTGTCATATTTACCAGGTACACCATACTTCCCAACTGTACCAACCATTGGCTCATTCCTCCTCTCATATATAAATCTCCCATTAGAACCACATTTATATTCATTCTCAAGCTCTCCACACGCTCCTTCTAAGTATTCCAAATCTTTTTGCTTTCCCCCTCACTTCTTTCGCTATCAGGACCATACACACTCACAACGCCCAAACTTCACATTGTAATATCATATTTACCCATATAATCCTTGATGACATTTTCGTCCACTCACTTACACGCTTGTTTATCTACTCACATACCCACTGGGCCACTCCTTCTTTTCGTCGACCTCCACCTACCTACCAAATTCCCAAAATGCAGCTCACCCCTCCTTTTCAAGTTTGTGTCACTTAGTGCTAACACATCCATTCTTCTTCTCACTAACATATTACCAATCTCCTCATGCTTACTCTCAATCATGCCACAACCAAAGACATTCACAGATGAAGTTACTAGGGATCTGGCTTGGGTTCTCCTATCAGAATTCCCCTGTGTGCCTTGACATATCACAGAAGGAAAATACATGTTAGGAATTCCACTTCCCTTGCTCTGCTTATTTAGTCGACTTTCTTGGTGTGGGAGAATTCGGAGGCGGTATTATTATTCCCGCACTCAAGAGGAAGAAATTATGATATGAATGGTAAGAGATAAACTAAGAAAAGTGACCAAGGGAGGTAAAGGGCGCTGAACGCCTCAGTCAGATAAAATCTACCCAGTTCCTTGATGGAAAGGAAAAATTGAAGAGTAAAAGATAAACCCGGTGAGAATCTGAGGTAGAAACCGTTCAATACTTATTTACCAATGAAAATAATAATAATAATAAAAAAAAGACAAATAGCCTATTATGGAATATTTGAGCATTAACAAGATTTATAGAGCATTATACATATCCTTCTTATTCCTTATTACTTGTTAGTAATGCTTAAGTATGTAGCTG
>JAXCGZ010009666.1:57500-62500 GCA_037179515.1 Halocaridina rubra
GACTTCATCAGGGTACACAGGAGATTAACACATACTTTTAAAACAAAACAATTTTATTTAAATCTAATATTAATAAATAATATTTTCAATATGATTTCCATCATTTTCAATGCATAATTTCATGCGCTTTACAAAATTCAGGTGAACATGATTGAATAGGTCTGCATAGTGAAATTTCCTATGTACCCAGACTTTGTGGACACCCTGTAGAATTGTCAATTAATGTCAAGAAGTACGAGAAAGCTTCGAGAAGCCTGAGAATTGTGAGAACTATAGCACTATAATGAAAAGTTCATAATAATCAATTATGTACCAATATATTCCCGTTCATTTGTAAAAAATAAAATAACTTCAGTTCTCGGCAGAACAGTAATGAACGAGTCAATATCTTCAGAAATCTTTGTAAAACACAAAACAAGACAAAACAAGACAATTTGCCATAAGTAGGACTTACTCGTGTTCATGCAATAATGCTTTGTTCTTTGAATATCAATTCTTCTTTTGGACAATACTCAAGTCATGTATTGTTGCTTTGTTAGCTGAATCATATAGGTCAGAGGGTTAAGAGAATACCCCAGCTCTGTGTTTTATCATATCTCGGTTCATGGCTCTGTATAAGAGGATACTGAATATATCACATGACTAGGAAAAAATATTCTGAGTTGTTTTTTATCATATATATATATATATATGTGTGTGTGTGTGTGTGTGTGTGTGTGTGTGTGTGTGTGTGTGTGTGTGTGTGATCACCTAATTGCAATTACCTAATTGTGTTTACGGGAAAGAGCCCAAAGCTCGTATCTTCCCGTCTCCTGGTCGGTTCCATTTTATACTTAGTGATACTTATCATACCTGTCCTTAATACTTTTGATTGAGATAGCATTAACTACCTCCTCGCTTAGCGAATTCCAATTATCAACTACTCTTACACTGAAAAAGTACTCTCTTACATCCTGCAAAGAAGTTTCCTTACGAAGCTTCAAACTAAGACCTCTAGTGCCAGAAGACTACCCTTACATTTGATAAGAATGCATATGCTGCCCTTACTATGCCATTTATATGTATTTCTGGAGACAAATCTGCCAGTATGTTTACTTCTAGATCTCTCTCATTTTCTGTCTCTTGAAGTTGTACTCCAGCCACCGAGTAGTCAAGCTTGGGCCTTCTTGCACTTGTACCCATTCTCATTATATTACATTTTGAAGTATTGAATATCATTGGCCACTTTTCTGACCACTCGTGCAGACTATTTAGATCTTCCTGAAGTTCTCTACCATTGTTCTCGTTTCCTACTTTCTTCACAATCTTTGCATCATCTGCAAACATATTCATGAATTAATTTACAGACTCTGGTAGGTCATTTACATATACAAGGAACAAAAGTGGCCCTAAAACTGAACCCTGTGGAACTCCACTACTAACTCTTCTCCATTCAGACACTGAGTGTCTTACTCTAACCCTCTGTTCCCTTCCTTCTAAGTAAGTTTTTATCTATTTCAAGACATTTCCACCTATTCTAGCCATTGCTTGCAGCTTCCTAATAAGTCTCCCAAGTGGAACAGTGTCAAATGCTTTCTGGAAATCTAGGAATATGCAATCTGCCCAGCCCTCTCTTTCCTGTAAGATTCGGCTTACCTCATCATAAAATTCTAATAAGTTTGTTACTGTTGATCTACCTTCTCTAAAGCCATGTTGCCTCACTGACAAAAAGTTGAAGGATTCCAAGTGAAGAGAGATATGTTTCCTTAGTAGTTTCTCCATAACTTTGCAAACTATACTGGTCAAGGAAACTGGTCTATAGTTCAGAGCCGTATCCCTCCTTCCCTTTTTGAAGATAGGTATCACGCTTGCTTGTTTCCAGCATCTTGGAATCTCCCCTGACTCCAGTGCCTTTTTAAATATGATACTTAGTGCCACTGATATTGAGTTTGCGCATTTTTTTAAGTACATGAGGGGATATGTCATCGAGGACCTGTAGCTTTAGGAACATCTAACTCCATCAGCGCTTTGCATACCTCTGTGGCTGTAAGGTTGATGTTCTCTGATACCGGCCCTTGAGTTTCTATCACTGCAATCTGAGGGGGTGGGGTATTTTCTACTGTAAATACTGACTGAAACTCCTTGTTCAATTCTTTGCAGATCTCTTCATCCGTCTCAGTGATGCTTCCAACCGCTCTCTTAAGCTTTAAAACCTGTTCTTTTACCTTCAATTTTCCTCTGATAAAGCTGTGGAAAAGCTTGGGATTTTCCTTAGCCTTCCTGGTGATGTCCCTTTCATAGTCTTTCTACTGCCTCTCTTCTTTGACTAAGGTAATCATTTCTCGCTCTTTTATAGGTCTGCCAGTCATTTATTATTTTCTACCCCAATACCTTTCCTAGCATTTGTCTCTCCACTCCTTAGCTCTTTTACAGTCATTATCGAACCATTTCTCTCTGGCATAAATTACACCTACTTTGGTGAAAGGTATGCAGCAATCTACTCTCTTCCCATATTTCTCACAAAAGATGTCTTACATTTCTTGTACAAATTTGTTGTTAAATAAGGTCCTCCAGTTATTTTGACGTAACTTCTTTTTGGATAGTTCCTCCTCGTGTCCTCAGTGCCTCTACTCTCACGCAGAACATCTTCAATGATATACTTCATCAACAACACAAAGTGGTCACCCTTTCCAATTGGTGGTTCATACTCAGTTTTTTTCAATACCCAACATGTTATCTGTGAATACCAGATCAAGTAGCGATGGCTCATGCCCACCCCTGGCCCTCGTTGGGTCCAGTGCATGTTGGTGTAGGAAATTCCCTTGTACGCAATCTAGGAATCTTGCCCCGAATGAGTCCTCACCACTGTATGGGTCAAGATTTATCCAATCTATCTCTCTATGATTAAAATCTCCCATAATCAAACTCCTACATTTTCTCTCCTGTGCAATGTTAACAACTGAGTTTATGACTGTCAATAGTGCCTATATGACTTTGCTCATAAACTTCTAGCCTATGTTGATTCCTTGGTGGGTTATAGACAACAGTTATTATAATGCTCTCTGACCCAGTATTTATGCGAGCAACAAGAAATTCCTTGAACTCACTTTCTATAGCAAAGTTTATTTCTTCAACCTGAATCCTTTCACTTATGAGCAGTGTTATCCCTCCACCAGTCCTCTCAGATCTTTCAACCCTTAATATTCTGAAGCCCTTAGGAAAAACTGTGACACTGTTTATGTCCTCACTCAGCTTAGTCTCTGTAACTGCTATTATATCTGCCTTACTTTTGTGAATCCTGTCTTTTAACTCTACTGCCTGACCAGCTAATCCATCAGCATTTGTGTATAACAGTCTTAATGAGGCCACATCCCTTGATCTTCTATCATTACCTTTTTTATCTCCTCTTTGTTTGGAAGTACTTTGAAATGAACATTTCTCTCCTCATTTAACCTTCCAGCCTCTTGAAACAAGTTTTTGAGCCTTTCCATCTCTTTCTCTGCTCTGTACTGCATAATAAACACTTTTTTTGAATTCTTGAAGGTCTTTTAGGCTTTTTTTTTCCTCATCAATATTTCTCTACATGAATTCCCTCTCTCAAAAGTTACTTTTGTTGGTCTTTGCTTTCCTACCCTAGAATATTTACCTAGTTGGTGAATCTTATCAGGTATAATATCCTAGCTTTATTTGCTTCAAGTCTCCCCTGATATGTTGGCTCCTGGGATTCACTTATGCCTTGCTTGTATGTTTTCCTGTGCCGCACCCCAGCCTCTTTTACTGCCATATTCCCCATTAGTGCATCAGCAAAGATAGTTTTCATGGCATCATGTTCAGAATTACACTGCTGAAACTCTTTTCTAACTGTTTAATAGTTTTCTTTATCTGGACATTCCAAGCTGCAATCTTACCTCTCAAAAGAGAGCAGTGAACTAACATCTAATTCATTAAGGTTGTCATTCAGCTGTTTGTTGTTATCTTCTTGTTTAGAAATTCAAGTTTCTAGTTCACTCTTTTCCCCTTCCAGCTTTTTTATTCGCTTTTCTAGTGTGTGTGTGTGTGTGTGTGTGTGTGTGTGTGTGTGTGTGTGTGTGTGTGTGTGTGTGTGTGTGCTGTGTGTGCTGTGTGTGTGTGTGTCGTGTGTGCGCTGTCCGTGTTTATATACAACACTAATAAAGTCCTGAGTTGGGACACTCCCCAAGTTTGATTCTTACAGCAGTCTCCCCGTGGTTGAGAACGTCAAGAGACCGAACCCGTGGCTGCATTTTCGAGCATGTATTTTCTTTTTATTTTAGTTATTATGATTGGAATCAGGTAAAGTAGAGTAACCCCAGGGTGCTCTGAAATTATTCATATTTACAAGACAAATTACTTAACTTAGCATAACCTAACCTAAGTTTATGGGGTTATGTATCTTCTGGAGGTTACTCCTTTTTAGGTGGTTATTATAAAAGTCATGAATATAAGAATAAGAAATAAAACCTTGTTAGGGAAAGAATTTTCGTTTGTTCGGTGTTTTTAACCACGGACTTGCTAATCTTTACCTGATCAGAAGGCGAGTAATAGTTTTCTGCAACTGGCAAATCCATGTCAAATAAGCAGGCTCAGTGAGTACACCCTTTAAATGTGCTAAGTCAAAAGAGGAACAGTATCCTCACTACCTGGAATTTCAACAAGGGAAATTCCCTTAACTACAGCTCTTATAATAGAAATAAATGGATGGCGAACGCAAGACACTACCTGAGCTCCTTGACCCCAAAAAAGCTTTCCTGGGGAAAAAAAAACACGTCTTTTATAAATGCCAATTGTTATTATTATTATTATTATTATTATTATTATTATTATTATTATTATTATTATTATTATTATTATTATTATTATTATTATTATTATTGTTGTTGTTGTTGTTGTTGCTGTTATCATTATTAATGTTACTCTAATTGTTGTTGTTGTTGTCATCATAATCATTATTATTATTATTTTTATTATTATTATCATTATTATTATTATTATTATTATTATTA
>JAXCGZ010009666.1:72500-85000 GCA_037179515.1 Halocaridina rubra
AATGAAACCTATTTTCTCACAATCTTCATCATAACTAATTTCCTTTTATTTGTTGCACAGGGAAAACATTTATTACGTTGTGGAGGAACTGAAAAATCCAGACAGGTGAGCTAAATACACTTCAGATTTCCTTTCATTAAGTTCCAAAGATAGTCTTTAATAGGTCTCAGATATACTAAATACTCAAACAGGTGAGTTGTAAGCCTTATTAATTTCATTCTTTTCTGGCTTAAGTCATATCTTTGTGCTGGGGAAACAGAAAAAAAATTGACCAGTAAGTTGAATATACCATTCAATTTTCTCTATTCCTTCCCTTATAATGTTGATGTTGTCGTTCCTATAATGAATACAGAGTAGAGTTAGTTAAAATAAGCTACTGATTTTCCTCTGATTCCTGTCCAAAAATCTTTGTTTCTTTTTGGAGGACCTGAAAATCCAGACAGAGAAGTTAAGTTCATGACCTAATTTCCTTTAATTTTTTTTTCTATTTACGTTCTGCATTAAGCACTTCAGAAACTGGAAAATCAAGACAGGTGACTTGTGGAGAAAATAAAAAATAGCCGAGGTAAATGTCCCCAAAGATTCTCTTTATTCCTACTAAGGATAAATCTGCATTACTTGGTGGATGATCTGTTTTTCATCAAGGACTCCCTTTTCTACTAGGAGCTAAGACTGTGCCTTCTTGTGATGGTCTTTGATTTTGGTAAGTATGACCATTACCCTGAGTAATGGCCTTTTCTAACCTCAGACCGTGGCGGGCTGAAAAATTCAGATAAGTATATAATGTCTACTGTATATCCTTTTATATCTGCTCTGTGAAAATCTTCATTATGCCGTGAAAAAAAAACTGAAAATGGCCTACAGGTGAGCTAAATACCCCACAAGTTTCCAATTAAGCTTCCTCATTTAAGATCTCTATTGTTATCAAGTGTAACTGGTGATACCAAAGGGGCTAGAGATTTCCAAATATGCCTGCCCCAAAAATGATCATTTATGACGTGGGGTGATGTAAAAATATCTTAGGTGAGTCACAGGTACTATTAATTCCCTTATTTCTTCCCTTGGGAATATCTCTGTTAATCTTCTAAGGAACAATTCAGAAATAGATGAGATAAATACACTGATACATTTTTTTTTCTTTACAGTCTTATATTACATTAAATCACACTATAAAAGCATAAAGCGTGATAAGAAGAAGAAAAAGCAGCGTGTTATAAGATATTTGTAAATATAATTTTTTTATTTGACAAGAACGTGAAACAGCTTTTTTCTTTAGTAACCTTCATTAGTATTCATAGAGGATTAGAAATATTAAAAAAAAATATAGGAAAATACTACTATTATTTCTACTGGCATTACCACTACTACTATTACTAATATTATTATTTCTACTACTACTAATACTATTGCTGCTGCTGCCGCCGCTGCAGCTAGAGCTCTTTTTTTATAGATAGAAAACTGAATGAAACACTCTTTCGTAGCTCGAATATGTTACCGGCATGGCTATTAATTTTCAAACGTTTTATAATTTGATACTAAGTGGACAACCTCTAGAGCTTCATTTTTTTATGACTACTACTACTACTACTACTACTACTACTACTACTACTACTACTACTACTACTACTACTACTACTACTACTACTACTACTACTACTACTACTACTGATGATGATGATGATGATGATGATGATGATGATGATGATGATGATGATGATGATGATGATGATGATGATGATGATGATGATGATGATGATGATGATGATGATGATGATGATGATGATGATGATGATGATGATGATGATGATGATGATGATGATGATGATGATGATGATGATGATGATGATGATGATGATGATGATGATGATGATGATGATGATGATGATGATGATGATGATGATGATGATTGATGATTGATGATTGATGATGATGATGATGATGATTGATAATAATAATAATAATAATAATAATAATAATAATAATAATAATAATAATAATAATAATAATAGTAATAATAATAATAATAATAATAATAATAATAACAACAACCATTTATAATTAAAATTGCTTGATCCAGTTATGTTACACATTTTAAGTTTTTCTTCCTTTATTTTTCCTTTCCAGAAATATTCCCCTCTCCGTCATCATATCAACGTCTCTGGTGACGGTCGTGTATACGCTAACGAACGTGGCGTATCTGGCCGTCCTGACTCCAACAGAAATGTTGGCCTCCAACGCAGTAGCTATGGTAAAGATTCAAGAGATATCTCAAACATATATCTCAAATATATCCAATATGCTTACCTCATCGTTTTTTTCAATCAGGCCTTTGTCTGTGTGTACAATGCCATCATGCTCTGTCTATTGAAATATCTAATCTGAAGTCATTAATTTTCATTCTTTGTCGGTAATTGTGCAATAGACTCTCAGTCACTTTTCGGGTTTTTTCTGAGTCTGACGCAAAAACTCAACTAACATTAAGATCTCGTTTATGTAATTTACAGTGTCTTTACTACATATATTTTCCTTATCAACTCTCCTTACCAATGATAAAATGTGCTCTCTTGCATAGATATCGTGCGAAACTTCAAACGGTGACCTCCTGTTTAGAAGCCTCATTAATAAATGTGCCCCCCTCCATATATTAATACTATCAAACCTATATACTTTACTATAAAATCTGCTACTGCATCCCACCCCTTGGTTCTCTATCTGTAAGTGGAGGAAAGTATAACTCTTTCAGCCTTCCTTATCACTCGGACTTCACTGAATGAAGAACACGATTATTCAACCTATTCTCAAGCTTAACCTGCTACATTTAACTCGACAATTCCAGTTTTTCACTCTAAGAACACGTGTAAATATCCAGGACAAGAATGTTTCAATAGCTATTCCCAAGCATAAGTTCATGTGTCCACAGACAGCTTCCTATACGCACGGTGCGCTCATTAGTTTAATATATAAATGATAGTATACTCCAACCAAGTTGATTTTGGTAACAATAAATAAATGCTTTTACAAGTCACTCTCATGTGCAAGTACTCAAATCCTGGTCTTTCTTTACAAAATTAAGTCACCCCGTTCCAGAACAGCTGTAGCTTTGACTTCGAATTATACTAGCCATGCAGATGTGCATCGACTGGTTTATAACACCTGTTATACTGTCTCGAGGTGTTTCAATGAAATTTCTTTAAAAAGGAGCAACTTCACTACAAGCAGTAACAGAACTTTAATAACGACAGTATTCCTCTTCTATGCTATGAATATATTTGTTCTCTTACCAGAATATTTTCATTAAGCTATTAAGTCATTAACCTATTAAGTGTTAGTTATCTAAGTATTTTTACATAATATTTCTCTGCATCTTTAATAATTTATAGCTACATTTATCGTATTTCACTATACTCTTCTTCAATCAAATATTTTTAATTTGCAATATATTTATACTCTCCATTAATCTCCATTGTTGTGATCAGTTTTATGTCACGGACTCCCTTTCTGCTTAGGGCTAGGACGGTGCCTTCTTTTGAAAGCCTTTGGTTTTGGCAAATGAGACCGTTACTGTAACTTAATGCCCTTTCTAACTCAAACTGTGGCGGTCAGTGAACTCTTGACCTGACGAATCAAAGTCGAAAGCGTTACTCACTTAGCCACGGTGACCATGTTTTAATTTCCGTTGTTACTTAACTGATCTCCTCATGCATGATCTATTTTCCAGTCCTTCTCGAGCAAAATGTTGGGTGTCATGGCATGGATCATGCCAATTTTCGTCATGTGCTCTACCTTTGGTTCCATAAATGGAGCCGTATTCACCCAGTCCAGACTCATCTTTGTGGGAGGGCGTCGAAGGCAATTTCCAGAAGTTTTCACTCTTCTCCACACCAAGTACTTCACACCCATCACAGCTATTATCGCAAATGTAGGTAGAATTGTATAGCTCTCTAGCCGAATTACCATAAATATGAGCTAATCAATGAACATATACACTGATAAACCACAAAAAATCAGCGGAAGTAAAGTTGTGCATATTTTCATAAGTGAACCACTAAGAATCCCTGACAAAAATGTAGCAACGATACAGCTGAACCACAGAGAATATGGGATTGAGTTTAAAATGTCCCAACGAACAACGATATAGCTGAACCACAGAGAATATGGGATTGAGTTTATAAAGTTTGCGAGACCAACACGAATCTCAACTATCTTAATTTATTCTCACTTGAACTCCGATTTGAAAAGTCTCATATTATCGACAAGACTCTAATGCATTCCTATCGTTGTCTATTTATTTTCAGGCAGCGCTGAGTTTGCTCATGTTTGTGACGGCAGATATCGGTCTACTCATCAATTATTCCACTTTTGCAGTCACAGCTGCTCAATTAGCTTGTATGCTCAGTCTATTTTGGTTCAGATATAAACAACCCGATCGCCACAGACCATTTAAGGTAAGGTACTACTACTACTACTGCTACAAATGCTTCAACTACTACAAAAAAAAATAATAATAATAGTAATAATAATAATAATAATAATAATAATAATAATAATAATAATAATAATAATAATAATAATAATAATAATAATAATAATAATAATAATAATAATAAATAGAATGATAATAATAAATTATAATAATACTAATAAAAAGATATAATAAGAATCATATTTTTTCAGGTCTGGCTAGCGTTGCCCATCGTTTTTTCCCTGGCTACTGTCTTCCTAATGGTTATGCCCATGATAGAGGCTCCTGTAGAAGTCGGAGCAGCTATTGGGGTCGTTTGTACAGGCATCCCTGTGTATTATTTCTGTATATACAGAGAAGACATCGCTCAAAAGAGCAGCGAAGTGCTGAGTAAGTGTTTTTTTTTTTTTACAGGAAGAGGTAGAGGAGACAATGTCAAACGATCTCTCAAAATTTTAATCCTTAATTATTCCCCATGATACAAAATTCGTATTCTCTCTCTCTCTCTCTCTCTCTCTCTCTCTCTCTCTCTCTCTCTCTCTCTCTCTCTCTCTCTCTCTCTCTCTCTCTCTCTCTCTCTCTCTCTCTCTCTCTCTCTCTCTCTCTCTCTCTCTCTCTCTCTCTCTCTCTCTCTCTCTCTCTTAAGAATTAGCGACAGATACGATAAGTATATCCAAGTTTTTGAGGAGGGGAAAAAACCTTGCCATAGAGGGGACACCATCAAAATTTCTTAATTCTTAAGTAAAGTTGGAGAAAGACATTTTTTTACTCGTGAATAACTTGTTCATGTGGTTTCCCATCTTACTTTTGAACTTATTTTTCTCTCAATAGCTACTTTGGTAGTCAAAACTCAGTAACTAGAAATACTGAGATCTAGCATTTTATCTTTGTGGTTCGAGAAATTAGCCATCAACTGCGACACAAAAAAACATATTGAAAGATGTGACAGATATAGAGATAAAGGAAGGTTCATATGACTTATGTGAGGCCTAAGCGTGAATATGCAGCACCCTTCTGGAATCTGCACTTAAAAAAAAAAAACATGAACAAGCTGGAAAAGGCTTAAAGACACGTTACGAAGTTGGTGACAGATATGTAAGGTCTCACTTATAAGGAAGGCTGAAGAAGTAAGACTTATCACCACTTGAAGCTATAAAAAATCATTATCATCATTATCTTATCATCATCATCATCATTATCTTATCATTATCATAATCATTATCTTATCATTATCATTATTATTTCCAGGTAAGATAACAAAGGCGTGTCAAATCCTCTTCGACCGTCTGCCAGAGTACAAGGAAGAGTGACATTCTTCAGAGCTCAACCTCAAGCACGCAGAATGATGCGTTCTCTGTATGAGTGCAAATACAACAGAGCGAGATTTATATTACCTGCTCAAATTATGTGATAATTAGCAGCTAGTACATATTTATGAGTGTGCTATATATGTGGATGAAAATGGAAAATAAGCGTCCCACAGAGTGTGTCTTTGAGTGAATGTTCTTAATCCGAGAAAAGGAAGATAAGTTTTCTATTTCTGATCTTGGGCAATTTTCACTCTTGGCTTGTGGCTGTGGAAGGTAATATGTACAGAAAACTAAATATTAAACTCTAAAATGTGTACATGTAAGTGAGTAGCTTTGCGGATATATATATATATATATATATATATATATATATATATATATATATATATATATATATATATATATATATATATATATATATATATATATATATATATATATATATATATATATATATATATATATATATATATATATATAAATATATATATATATATATATATATATATATATATATATATATATATATATATATATATATATATATATATATATATATATATATATATATATATATATATATATATATATATATATATATATATATATATATATATATATATATATATATATATATATATATATATATATATATATATATATATATATATATATATATATATATATATATATATATATATATATTAATAATATAACTATTAGTATATAGTCTAAAATAGTATGAAATGCCCATTAAATAAAGCATATATATATATATATATATATATATATATATATATATATATATATATATATATATATATATATATATATATATATATATTATATATATATATATATATATATATATATATATATATATATATATATATATATATATATATATATATATATATATATATATATATATATATATATATGTGTGTGTGTGTGTGTGTGTGTGTGTGTGTGTGTGTGTGTGTGTGTTTGTGTATGTATGTATGTATGCATGTATGTATGTATATGTATATAAATATAAATAAATAAATATATATATATATATATATATATATATATATATATATATATATATATATATATATATATATATATATATATATATATAATTATCAACGAAAAACCTTTGTGACCATCAGGGGACTCGATCTCGCGTTGCAAGTTATAGAATCATGCCACCATACCGCCTGAGCCACTACAATCGACAAAAATTTGAATATCATGACCCAACCAGATCAGGCAAGAACTATTCACGTCTTTAAGTTTTTTCAACCTATTATAGTTGCTACGCGAAAGTTACATATAATAGTACACACATATGCATACATATTTTATATATGTATGTTTATTGTATGCATATGTGTACATATATGTGTGTTTGCTTATGCGTGTGTGTTTCTGTGTTAGTCTGTCCTGACAAGGATTTTATCTACTACAGAGTGACAAAGAGTTATCAACTGCGCCAGAGAGGGTCTTTAAGAAGTTTAAACTGGTTGAGCAGGATATGAACACATATTCGTCTCTTTTCATGATTCTTCCCTAATTCTTATGACCTATCTTCGTTCAAAAAAGGGATCTATCGTCATCTCAGGTCCTAATCCGGTCATATATATATATATATATATATATATATATATATATATATATATATATATATATATATATATATATATATGTATATATATATATATATATATATATATATATATATATATATATGTATATATATATATATATATATATATATATATATATATATATATATATATATATATATATATATATATATATATATATTATATATATATATATAAAACATAGTTTGTATGTGCGATGGTGCTATTATTTACCCAGTCTAAGACCCCTTCACATTCTTAAGAAAGACAATATCTTAATCTAAGGCTTAATTTATTTATTCAAGGATATTTGAAAGTGAAATTCAAATATTGTTAACACCCTCTTTATCTAATATTTTTAGTAGTATTTTTATATGATATATTGGCTCTTTTTTTATATATATTTTCATTGTTTTTGTATATAATATATTTTCTCCCTTTTCTAATAAATTTGTTGTGTAGTTTATATAATCCATTATCTTCATTATCTATTGTATTTTGTGTTGAATTTATGTCATTTATTGTCATTTATATGCTCATAATTGCATAAATTCATGCATAGTCTTATTTTTTTACTTTTATTTTAGGATAATTGAAATGCTTTACTTTGTGTTGATTGAAAAATTTATTGAAAATATTTTTGTTTTATATTTTGCACATTTTATATTATGATATTACCGAGGGATGTAGAAGTCTTATATTAATAAAAGAATTCGCGTTACCAAAGCATTTGAGACCAATGTGAGTTAATTTCCTTTTATGCAGATTAAAGACACGTGGTCGGCTTAGGACTGTAACGACTGTAGTTACTTCACTACTTCAAACGGAAAGCAAGAGTTATTTTACTTAATATATAAAAGAGGATGTTCACCAATGCAAGCAGAATATTGAACTGATTTAATGATATATCTTTCTCTTTCTATGAGATTAAAGCCAACCTTATGTTAGCATGGGCCCTTGTCCTAAGGACGGCCCGTAGGTGGTTGCTTGAGTTCTTTGTCTGTGTTTACTTTACTTTTTTATCACCTTGGAGGTTCGAAGGTCTCCAAGGTGTTAAGATGAGCGTCCAGGCTGTTTAGTATTTTCTGGACTATTTGAGCACCGTATTCTGGAGCATTGGGATGTTGTATATTGATATCCAAGTTCATTCCAAGTCTAAAGGTGTTTGTTTTATGGACAGTCTAGCAGGTAGTGTAGCAAGGCTTTATCTGTTATTTTGCTACAGTGTTTGCACTCCCTTGCAAGGTTTTCAATTACTTCCTAGCAGCACTTGTATCCAAGTCTGAGTCGGGCTACAGTTACAGCTAGGCTTCTTGGGGTGTATCTTGATATATGTGATGGTTCAAGTTTTGTGGCTTCCTTGTACCATTTGGTAGAGTTGGAACCTTTGTTTACCCAGCTGTTGTGGTTTTCCTGCATTGCTTTTTGAAGTGACTGTTTATTCTTGGATTTATATTGTTGCAGGCTGGGCTGTATGGCGCATGTTATGTGGCATGAGACAGCGTTCTTAGCAAGTTGATCAGCGCGCCCGGTGCCGGGTATCCAGTTTATTGTAACTTGTCTTCCTTGCTCTTTGCGTTGTACCAGCAATGTTTGAATGGAGCTGAGTAGGTTTATATTTTCTTTGAATCTGTATTGTTGAAGTGCTTGAACAGATGACAGGGAATCAGTGTGGATGGTTGCTGGTCCACGTTCATTTTGAATGGAGTATTGTAGTGCCATTTTGATGGCATATAGTTCAGTTTGGAGGGTGGAGCAGGAGTCTGATAGCCTCCAATATGCTGTAAATCTTTCGGAGTAGACAGCTGCTCCGGTCGCTGGCATGTTTGTGTTGACCCTTCCATCTGTATAGTAGTGAGATGCCTTCTGTCTGGTTGGTATTTGCGATTGCAGCAAGAGCTGCCTCATGCAGTTGTGTCTGTGTGCATTCTTTTTGTTGTTGGGTAAGATAGTACTGTTAAATTTTGCTGGGTGAGATTCCCATGGGACCAGCGGTTTGTGATGGAAGCAGGGCTTGCCCGGTTTGATTTTAGCCAAATCAGATTCAGTTTTGCATTTATGTATGTTTTTTAGTAGATGTCCAGCGTAGGTGTTTGGAATGGGGAGGTCAGGATGCTTGATGAGAACCTCCTTAATTCTTCTTGTGTGTATGTGATTCCCTTTCAGAAAGCAAGGCTTTTGATATTGTATTTGCATTGGAAACATGAATCCAACTTTGTAGTGGAGGTAGATTAGTTTCCATTTGTAGATTACATATTCTGGTCCACATTGGCACACCCAGCATGATTCGCACGGCGTTGTCTTTAATTACCTCTATGGTGGAGGTTTGTTGTTTATTGAGGGTGGCTAGAATGGGAGCACTGTAGGTAATCAGAGATATTGTGGTGGCCAAATAATACTTCCTCAAGACTTGAAGACCTGCTCCTTCTTGAAGAGATGTCATATACCTCATAGAAGCTTTCCTGCTTGTGGCTCTTTCCCGGAGATATTTAATCTGAGTTTTAAAAGTCAGCTGTCTATCTATGTATACTCCTAGATACATGAAGGAGTCTACCCACTCTATATTTGCATTTGCTAGAGTGAGTTGGACTAGTGTTATTGAAGTTTTTATGGACATGGCTTTTGTTTTAGCAGCGTTGATTTTGAGCCCCAGCTCTTTGCTTTTAAGCCGAAACTGATCTATTTCTTTTTGAGCATTGGTAAGCCTATTGCCTCCTCTACTGACAAAGACTACATCGTCTGCATAGATGAAGATGTCAACCCCCTGTGGCAATTGGAGTTGAAAGAAGTTCTCCATTAATATATTGAAAAGAAGTGGGCTGAGAATTCCTCCCTGAGGGGTACCGTTTTCTAGCTTTTTATATGAAGACATATTGCCCTGAAATCTTACTCTGGCTTCTCTATTTCTAACATGGTTTGAGACCCAACTTCGTAGATGTCCCTTAACTCCCTTATTAGCTAAGGAAGTCAGAATTGCTGCAGAGTTGGCCAGTTCAAACGCCTTCTCTAGGTCCAAGAGGACGACGGGAGCAGCCTTGTTGTTAATGTAGCTGAGGACATCCATGATGCACTGTGTGGTGCCTACATTCTCCCTGTAGGCATACAAGTGCGGGTGTAGGGTGCCAATCTTAAATTGCAGTCTTTTGAGCACCATTTTCTCTGCTGTTATTTCTAAACAGCTCCGCAGAGATATGGGTCTTGGATTTGCTGGGTCTTTGGGTTTAGGGATAGGCTGGATGTCCTGTTGACTCCAGATTTTTTGGCCACAACCTCAAGGTGTAAGTGGTATTTACCAGGTGGAGGTATGCGGCTTCACCTGAAGTGCCCATGTTATTAATCATTGTATAGGTGATACCATCTGCTCCAGGGGCTGTGTCTTTTCCTTTATGCTTGCTATTCCTTAGCTCTTGAAGGGTGAAAGGTGTATCATCCTGTTGGTAGCATGCATGATTTATGGTGTCCCATCTTCGTTGCTTAAGATCATTTTGGATCCTAACTGGGCTTGTTGAAAGCTGTTGGGTTGCAGAATGGTTAGAAAAGGTGCTTGCAAGTCTTTCGGCTTCTTCTTTGGGTTTTGGGTGTGTGGGGGTTCTGGTGCATTTTTTCCAGACACCCTCCTGAGCCACTGCCATAGTTCGGATGGGTTAGTGTGATGATTTAGTCTGGCACACCATTCCAGCCATTTATATGTTTTAATTATTGAGACAGTCTTGTGAGTGTCTGTGACTACCTCCTGAAGTACTGCTCTATTGGCATCTGTGGGTCTTTTTTTATATAATTTCCTAACCCTATTTAGCCTTTGTTTGGCTTCTTTGACTTCCCGGAAGTAATACCACGAGTCCTGGTAATCCCTTTTAGGGATTCTGTTCTTTGGTATGGAATCATCAGCTGCCTTGTGAAAGGCAGGTATGAGGTACTGTGCAAGAGTATTTACATCTCTGGCACAGTGTAATTTGTATGCAATTGTGTTAGAGATTCTTGGAATTTTTTCCAATTTGCCATTTTTTTATTCCATTTGGGAGGCTGGGGTGGGACTGGTGGTAGTTTTGGCAGCTGTGTGCTTATCTGAATGGCATAATGATCACTTATTAGGTATAGATGTATGCTCCAGTCAGTATTGGAAGTGAGAGAGGATGTTATGAAGGACAGGTCTAATCTCCCTCCTCGTATATGTGTAGATACCCCAGTGTTGAGTAAGTGTATGTTGGGGAATTCATCCAATAGATAGGCAATGTGTTCGCCATCATCATTGTTTGCCTTTGTTGAATTCAAAATTCTGTGATGGGCATTGAAATCACCTCCTATGAAGGATAGTTCTTAAGCAGCAATTGTTTTGATTTAGAAGCTGTATATTGACAGCCTGAATTTCAACATTTTCCCCACAATCTGGAGGGTTGATGTTGGAGGCGGGGATGCAATTTTTAATGAGTTATTAATCCTCTACGAGTATGGTGGTCAGCTGACATTGTGAAGGCTTTGTAGCCTGAAAACTTAAATTCTTTTTCTCCTTTGTAAAAAGATTACTGAAGTAGGATAATGTTGAAATCACCCTCTTTGGCTGCTTCTTGTAGGGAGGCATATTTAGATCTTACCCTGCAAATGTTCCATTGCAGAATCTTCAGAGAGTCAGAGCTTTGTTGTATGGTACCGGAGTAACCTGCCTCATTTCCCTCCTGGCTAGGCGTGGATCCTGGGATGGAAGAGCTGAAAACTGGCCGATGCTGGACAACAGGGGGGGTTGATTGGAGGCCACAAGACTCTGGGGAAGGTTGTCTGGAATTGGTCTTCGAGTTGTAGTTCGAGGAGTTGGAGTTATGGCATTCTTGGCTTGTGTTTGTGTCTCTTGAGGTGCAGGGCCAGCTTGTACTGGAGGAGTTGAAGTTCTGGCCACAGGTTTGGGAGCTTGGGCTTTTGCATTGAACATGATTTTGTTCAGTGCTCTTCCTACAGAGACTCTCTCTAGTTGGACATTCAGCATTCCTGCTAGCTGGTCAGCAAAGCCGTGGAGAAGCATTCAGAGCTTGTCTTCTGTGATGGTGATGAGATTGGACTCCTTCTGTGGTGGAGCCCGTAAGCCTTGGTTGCTGGGTGCCG
>JAXCGZ010009667.1:0-10000 GCA_037179515.1 Halocaridina rubra
CTTATTTTCTTTTCACGGGTCTGCACTGGCATTCACCTGTCTCTTCGTATGTTTTTTTTCTCTCGTGAAGATCGTACCGCACTGCCACCACTGACGTATGAGTTTTAGACCTCCACTTGAACTCACACTTTATAAGATGAATGGGTTTTCTCACCGCTTGTCACCACTGACGTAGTGGTTATAACTATTCCACAGTATGCCGCCACTGACGTAGGGCTTTTATGATTATCCCCTTCTACTGACACCACTGCCGTAGGGCTTTTCCTCCTACGTAGATATGTTTATAATTATGGTAGCGTGGTTACAAGGCAATGAACATTTGTACCTGATGGGTACAAGGTAAGAATGGACACGCAGTGAATCCTTTACTTATATTTATTCTAGAGTACAACACATCCGACGCCTCAATGCCCCTGTGCCTCAAATGGCCCCCACCCTATGACTATCACAATCTAGGATCTATTCGTGCCCCTGGTAATTTCTAACTAACTGTCTCTGCCCTGGGTGGCTCTTTAAATACCCCCAGGGCAGGGCGTGGCTTAGCATCCAATTCTCCAATGAAATCAGTCAGATCTAGTCCTAGCTAATCAGCGCCAGGTTCAAAGTGGAATCCCACCTACTTCCGGGGAGGAGTTATTGGGCATTTCTCCTGGACAGGTTCCGGCGTACGAAACACAAGTTTATGTTTTCTTGTGGTTTAGGAAATGGCTAACTTCCGGTCCTTTCTCGCCCTTCTCGATGCCAGGTCCATAAGTCTCACGGTTCCGGTCATATATTTCCTTGGCACTTTCTACAAACATTGTAATAAAATATCCGTGCCCTCGACCAACCGTTTCCGCTCAGGAAGTCATACGACATCCCTGCCTGGAACTCAAGCCACCAAACAACCTCTAGTAAACCCGAGGCGGTCACTGATTCAGTCTGCACTGGTAAATATGCTGAATTATTGCAAAAAAATGTTCAAAATTTAATTAAGTAATTAACCAGTTAAGTAAACTATACTTTAATAGAATCTAAATCATAGTTTAAAATTGATAATAAGATCATCTGTCCCTTCATTATTGGCTAAAATGAAGTTAAATTTAACCTAAATATTTTATTCATCTATCGTTTCATTATTGGCTAATATGAAGTTAAATTTAACCTAAATATTTTATTCATCTATCCTTTCATTATTGGCTAAAATGAAGGTAAATTTAACCTAAATATTTTAGATAATCCGGGACTTTACAATATTCTAAGTACGTTTTAATCACCTACTTGTAAAATACTGTATACACACTTCATGACTTTTTATGAGTGCAACGCCGACAGTTTAGAGCTGGGGAATGAAGGCCGGATACCCTTCCTTAATACCCCGCTGTGAACTCGAAGCCATCAGATTCATCCGATAATGAAACAAAATTTTTATCATGCTTTTCCTTATCCTTGCGTAATAGCAAAGTATTTTTTCCCCTCCTCAGATCTCCGCATATTGGGGTATACACCCTCCCAGAACCGAAACACTTATGTGTTGGCTGATTTAGAACCCTACACCTCATACTGGCTCTTTCTCCTTCCCCATTATAAAGGGGTTCTTGGAGTGCCATCCAATATGCAGGCCTTCACGACTCCCCAAGATGGTAAGAAATTCGAGGAATTTAAATGTGTTGATCTTGTAAAGAGAGTAACTCCAGGTTGGTCTATAGTGATTGTTATATTTAAAAGGCAAGTCACCTTACCTTACCCAACTATTTGCAGGGGTATTTAACTTTATCTGGGATTCTGGGGGTTCCTGATTTTTACAAGATCCGCCTATGTTGACACAAACTAAGGATAGTAAAGCATTGCATCCGTGTTTTTGCTCAGTTTTTGCCTTGTCAGTTCGCTCTAGTTTTAAAGGACACATTCATTATGGGAAGCGCCAAAAGTATAGAATTTTGCATCTTGTAAGGAAGAGTAACCCCAGAGTGCCCTAAGGTTATTCATATTTACAAGGCAGGTCTCCTAACCTTACGTAGCATTTCACTGGGTTATTGAAATTTACATGGGATTCTAGGGGCTATTCATCTTTACTAGATCATGACCTTTTAAAATGAATGTAATGGTCGAGTCGCCTCTTTATATATGCTGCTAAATTGTAAATTAGAATGTTGTGAGTACTTAGGATCTAAGACTAAAAAGAATCTTACTGTGACGTATTACTGAGTAAATTTAGAACTTTTTGAGATCGTAAAATCTAAATAGGAGATAAGAAAAAAAAATGGATGTTTGATTGCGAATCAATAAACAGCATGATATTTTTAAAGGTCTTCAGCTAAAGCTGAAGAACCCTAGAAATATCATGCTGTTTATTGAATCGCAATCAAACATCCATTTTTTTTCTTATCTCCTATTTAGATTTTACTATCTCAAAAAGTTCTAAATTTACTCAGTAATACGCCACAGTAAGAATCTTTTCAGTCCTAGATTCTAAGTACTCATATCTATGCTATCATTAAACCTCAGTATGGTATTTTATCTTTTTTCAATGTGTCTTTCGAATGCGTATGGTAATAGCTCTGTTTCAATATTAATTATTGTTTTATTCATATTTATCAAATGTTCGTCCTTCGGGGTTTTCTTTCTAAATGGATATTCCACTAAAGATCTTTATTATTTCATTAAGCTTTGCAGTTCTCTTACATTATTACAGTATCTTCAAACATGTTGGTGATAATTAAATTAAATTATATGGCTTAAATGTTGCAATGTACATACTTTCTCTTTTCTTGACAGTACCTTCAGGCTGGGTAGTGTTATCCAGATGGTGGGCAGCCCGGACGGAGGACGGTTTATATACCCTCACTTTACATTGGCGCCCACTTTCCCCTCATCAGGCCCATGGTATCGTCACAAAATACCAGGTACGTTTCATAGCTTCCTGACGAACTTAGAATTACATTGTCTCCTCTGTGTTCCTTTATATGTTATAAAAGTTGACTAAGTGTGGCGGAGTGAGGTGACTGGAAGTCCCCCTCTTTATTTAGGAATGAATGCAAAAAGTAGGATATATGAAAGTGTTATTGTGCCGATAGCATTATATGGAGCAGAGACTTGGAATGCAAGAGTTGATGACAAGAACATGTTGAATTTAATGGAGATGAGGTGTTCGCGAAGTATGGATGGTGTATCCATAATAGATAGAGTGAGAAATAAGATGGCGACGCAGAGAACAGGTGTTGAAAGAAAGCTGTCATGTAAGTTAGATCTGAGAGTATTGAATTGAATTGGACTTATGGAAAGGATGAGTAATGAATGACTGGTAAAGAGAATGTGGAGTGCAGAAGTGGTTAGAGTAAGGGCAAAGGGAAAACCTAGAATGAGATTAATGGATGACGTGAAAAGTACCATTGGATGCACGTGGAATGTTTGTGGATCAGGGAAGAGAACGTACAAGTGAAGGCAATGAGTAGAGGAAGATTGTATACAGTATAGTTTACACGGGCCATAGCGATTTTTGGCATCTAGTGTCAGTCCTCACAGCAGAATATACTTGTCCGCCTACCATGTAGGTGACCCAAGAAGGATGGTCGGGGAGGGGAAATGTGGCAATCCTATATCCCCAAGGAGCTAAGAGGAGTGCTTGAGGTGTGTCTTGGTTCTTAATGAATCACGTTCTTGGCCTGCCACCCTCCATACAAGAGGAAATGTGACCACTGTATGTAGATAGAGAGTATATAGAACTTTAAGTAAATATATGAAGACTTTATTTTGAATTGTGCAATAATATTCTTCATAATGCATTCTACTTTCATGTCCTGTTCAGGTTGTGATTCATGAAAGTGACACCGGTATCACGCACAACGTGAGTGTGGTTGGGGAGCTGACTTCACTGACCTTGCCTAATGTGACCTCATCGCGGATTAGCGTAACCCTAGCAGCCTCTACGGTGAAAGGTCAGGGACCCATCTCGCCTCCTGCCAGACTCAATTTGTTGAGAACACATCTTAAGGTCAGTTGCTAGGAAAGGAGAATTATATTTTCATGCATTATTATTTTTATTATAATTATTATTATTAGTAGTAGTAGTAGTAGTATTAGCAGTAGTAGTAATAGTAGTAGTAGTAGTTGTAGTGGTAGTAGTAGTAGTAATAGTAATAGTAGTAGTAGTAATTTTAGTAGTAGTAGTTTCATTTTTGCTCCACAATGAGAATCTTTTTGTTTATTTGAAAAATGAGAGCTTCTTAGACTTCATTTAATTCACATTACAAAATTGTATTGCCTGACATATGTGCTTAGTGTCTCTGATATACAGAAATAAGTTATCTTATCTCTTCAGGATCCAGGAGTAGGTGTTGGAGTGGTGAGATCCGCTTGGTTCCTGGTGTTAGCAGGTGGGGCAGTTGCTATGGTGGTGGTAGTTGTCACTTGCACCGTAATGGCCAGATGGTTTGCCAGGAGACTTCATTCGAATATTCCATCAGGTATTTTCATTTTTTCTTTATGTTCTTGGATTTGAGTATTTTCTTTTGAATTTTTCATGTTATAGTTAACACCATCAAAATATATATTTTGTTCTTTGATTTGTTGATATGGGATATGTGCGTGTTATTGAACAACGATGCTAAGAGGAGACTATGTTCTTCTACTTGTGTTGAAGCCCATTTAGGCTCCAGAGATCTTTGATCAAATGTAATACTTTTTTATTTTCGTTTTGAGAGGTATTGAATTTTAAAAATCCTTTTCAAAATAGAGCAAACTTTCTTTTATGTATTTTTTTATATTTTTTATGCTAAATACATTCATACGACATTCACACTGAATGAATTTTTACTTTATCTCTCCCTCCACCCAGATACTAGCAAGAACAAGATGTGTGGAGTTGTTGAACCTTGGAGTGAAGTTGGAGGCCTCTGGGCAGCGGCCGTTGAGGTGGACAGACTACACTCAGACAAATCAGAACGTAAATTGCTGGATTCTATAGGTTCCTCAACGGCAGATTATGCAGAAGTAGATGACGGCACAGCCAAGATCAAAGATGAATTCACAAAAAACAGATTAGGTGAGAATTGGGGATACCATTGAGGAGGAGCAGAAATACTTCCTCCGTGCTCACCTGCGTGTCGTAAAAGCCTTTTAAATGGGGCAGAGTGAGGGGACAATGAGTAATTATCTTTGTATTTTGCTCCCACATTGAGTCAAGTTATTTGCTTCAACTCAGTAACCCTCCTCTGTGTTTTGAAGTTGTACCATACATTGGCAAAATACGTAAAACTTTCAATTTGTTATAGCCAAACAATATCCTATTGATTAGTTTTTACCGTCCTAAGCACACTCCAATTCTTCAAACCTCGGACTAGCTACCATTTAATGCCAGTGCCTTCAACACTATATTATGTGTTTCTTAGAATACTTTCATTTTATTAACCAAAACCACACTTTCCACTTGTCCAAATCATCACAGTCAGTCCTCAATATCCTGTCAGTACTCTCTACTTCTTATTGAAGATTTCATATCTGACATTACTCTTCTGTCGTTGTTACTCTTTAGGCGTCTCCAAAGGATGTTTTTCCTATTGGGCCTGTAATGATTTTTGGAGGAGAATAGTAAAATTCTTCTCCAATACTCCTATTAGGCCCAAATCATGAAACATAAGTATGAAACAAGACTGCTGGTCCGTAAACTTTGCTATTTCAACTCTTGAATTTATTGGTGTATCTTTCATTATACTACAAGATAATCCAAATGCTTTGTTCCTTGGTACTTTTGAGAGCATCATATGATTAGCAAAATATAACTACTTATGAATAGAATGATGAATATAATCCATATTTTGCCTATAACAAAATGTAAATACTGTACCTGCATTTTAAATTTTGTTGAAGGGAAAAATATATATGATTTTTTTTTCTTTCAGAATCATGGTCGAAAGGTCTGTTGAACTCTTCACCTTCTCCCTCAAGGTCATCAGCCAACACTCACAAAACTAATCTGATGTCACAGGTATGAATAATATGAATCATTTATCATTGAATACCTATACATATAAGAATTATATTTTACCCCTTGACCGGGACTCGAACCTAAGACACATGAAGGGGTGAAATATTATTCATGTTTTCACATATGGTGTGTTTATTTGATAACATAAATATAACACTACCCTAGAATGCCATTGGTTAGAGGCAAGAATACTCCCTATGTGTCCAACTCGACTAAATTGGGTGGAGCGAGGGGACTTGGAATCCTCTTTATTATATATTCCTCCCGCACAGGCAAGGTTCTGCTTTGATTTGGCTACCCCAACCCTTGTAAGGTTGATTTATGTTCATGTGCATTGGTAGATATATAGTATGCCCTACGGGTTTATGGTCTATGTATAAAGATAAATAGTATGCCCTGAGAGTCGTAAGTGCTGACTAAAATGCTGAAGAGAACGTGAAAAGGGCATTTTCCCCTTTTATGCGTTGAAATTTAACTCACTGTAGCAGTGAGGATTGCTAGGGTAGGATGAAGCCTTGCTAACTTATTACTTTTGTTGTTGTTGTGACCATATTGCTTGCTTCTGCTTGGATGGGACCATGAGTGAAAAAACGATATTTTATTACTGTATTATTATTATAATTATTATTATTATTAGTAGTAGTAGTAGTAGTAGTAGTGGTAGTAGTAATAGTACTTCGTATTGAAATAAATGAGCATTGTCAGCAACAAGTATATGTAAACAAAAGTTTCTAGCCTATGTGAGAGAGTTTTTGAAACTTGTTTTGGAGATCAAAGAAATGAATGGCAAAAGTGGCTTAACAGACATACCCACGGACAGACAAACAGAAGAGAGCAAGAATTAGGAAGATTAATGACACCCTAAGTTAATGACATAACTATGTCCAAAGTTAATGACATAGTTATGATTGCTTGCGGTTGTCAGCATATTGCTGTCTACATTGTTCTGGCTGTTTTATCATTAGTTTCTGCCATTGTTGGATAACTTTGGATTATATTAGCATTCCTAGGAACTTATGTGCATATAATGCTGTTGATATTATGAAGTTCGACTTATCTATATTTTTAGTCTTTTTCACATGCGATACAGAAAGAAACCAAGACTTTAAAAACTAGAGGTATGCATCGTTTTATGTGTAACATTGAGTTCCATCACATGCTGCAACTTGGGGATTAAGGTTGGATGCCCCTTCTAATGTCCCACAGTGGGACCGAACCCGCGTCAGTCGCTTTTCAACTCGTACACTCAAACAATGGGCTGCCGCGGCCCCCTTTGAGTCCCTGCCAGAAATATATATATTTTTTTTAAGTTACTTGAAGGCCTTCTTATTTTCAACCCCTGTTTGAATTTTGTGAATTTCGAGGATTTGCTGACGTTTGTGATGCTCTTGAGAATTAAATTCCAGTTACGAGTCACGGTGGAGTCTATATTTTAGAAAGAACCTCAATTATTTACAGTATTTAATCATGTCAGCAAGTAATAACATTTGTAAGCAATGTAATTGCATTACCCCTACACGAAATTTGACCCAAAGACTTTTGAGAACGTACATCCCGAAGCCAAAACTTTTACCTCACACACACACACGCGCGCACACACACACACAATCATAGTATACAATCTGATTTGGCTCTTTGCTCGTGTTTATTTGTACTGCAACATTGACTTCAAACAACTTTACGAGAATTCTTATTTTAGCTTTATATGTAATGTATTTTGTTCTAAACAAGCTTCTTTTAAAATAATACTTAGGTCTTTAATGCTTGTCTACATGTGCTTTTAACTTCTTTAAATACATTAAAGTATTCCATTGTCAACAGTATTTGAATTAATGATCTCAATTACAGATATTTTCGAACATCTCCCTAAATGTTTTTCATAGTTTTTCATATTATTTATATGTCAATTGTATTTCTTCTTTGCATTTCCTCTTAAAATTTCTCTTCATTTTCCCTTTTCTTTTTTGTTAATTATATCTCTATTTAGGATTGAGAAAAACTTCAGTCTTGTTTTTTCTTAATTATATTTATCTTAGATTATCTAAGTTACTCTTTGATTTATGTTATCTTTGTACCCAAACCCGATGAAGGCAATTTTCGTTGCCCGTCCTAGTGTCTCACTCATAAAAAGAATAGCCCGCGGTAGCTCAGTGGTAAAGCTCGTAGTGACAAACCTAAGTATCGTGGCTTCGATCCAACCACGAGGCGTTAGCAAGAATACCACCCTTGATCCCCCGGCTGCAACCTGTCAATGTCCACTGGCACTCGAATGAGGACTAATTGTGACACACAAAATTGTAAAAAATATTTGTTTGATTAAATTTTTGTTTTCCTTTCAGAGCTACACACGGCACACCTCTGCTCGAACCTACTCCAGCTCAGCCACTCACACCACCAATAATACCAGTCGCAATTCCAATTCCGATACCTGGTACACCGGAGAATGTTGTAGTTGCTGCCATGATGATATTAAGCTGATGGTTCCCTCCAACGAGGCCTTCTGCAGTGGTTCTTCAGGAAGGAACACCGTTCTGGCCAATCCCTCCAGAGAGACACTCGATCCTTACGCTAAATCACCTGTAAGTATGAAAGATTAATTTGCATACCTGTAATCTAACGATACCTGTAAGTATAGGAGATAAATACAGTACACGTTAATTTTTATACACTCAATCTCCTGTTACCTTGTAACTTTGTATACCTGAAATATTTCACTTGTAAGCATAGGAGATAAATAATAATTAATATGCATGACTGTAATATTCTGTCATCTGTAATTAAAAGAGATAGATAGACGTTAATTTGCATACCTGGAATCTTCTGTCACATGTAAGTATAATAGATAAATTAACGTTACTTTGTATACTTTGAATTTCCTGACACCTGTAAGTATCAGATATAAATACACGGTAATTTTATACATGTCATCTTCTGTTACCTCTATGTTACATTTATTTTTGAGGGACGTTATGGTTTTACGTAAGATTTTTTTTCTCTTTTTTTACAGAATTACCAGTATAGTGAAACTGGCACTGATGCCTATGAGGCAGTCACTGCATATTGTGAGACGACCCATTCTGATCATGGTGATGATAATGAAGGCATGCATCGCCCCTCCCCCCAGTGCTCACCCCGTCAAAATTCTAGACAGTTAAGACTCAACACAGAGTCAACGACAGACCTGTCTATGGACTGTTACAATTTCTCCGATGAGGAAGAAGACGAGACGCAGTCCTGTAGTGACACCGAAGCATCTTTCTTCATACCCCGTGACTTAGAAAGAAAAGGAGTCGAACTCAGTATGGGAAGAGAAAGAAAAGACACTGTAGACTCTTCATACGAAGATATTCAGAGACCTCTCAAAGAGAGAATGCCAACGCGCAGCGGGATGATCCCGGAGAAAATCCCTTCAGCCTTTCGTAGGGTCTTAGGTGAAGAGCTTACTTCCCATTGTGAAGGGGATCAGAGAGTAGTGAACCCCCTCAAAGGTCCTAAGCAGAAAACGGATTCTGGTTCCACTTCGGGAGTCTCTTCTTCAAGCCCTTTAATACCTGAGCGCTCGGAATCTTCATCCGGGAGGAAGATGAGTTCGAAGTCTTCACAAGACAGTTTAGAAGAGCAGTTCGAAAGGACCTTAAATATGATTTCTCAGGGAGGTTCTTGTATGCTCGATTCGGATTATATGTCGACGTCAGCGTACAACTGATATAAAGAGTATTGCGAACGACAGATTAAAAAATATTACTTGAACGCTGTCGTTTCTTGCAAAACTACAAATGTGTGATAGATAGCAATATAGAATCAGCTAATATTTTTTTTTTCATTGAGTGTTTATGATTCATGTGTGTATATAAATATGTATCAGTTTATATCTGTAAAAAAAACACACTAAAATATGTACCTAAGAAAAAATAAATGCCAAACTATGTTTTCTATGAAACTTTAATCTTCGCATTACACATATCTGCATAAAAAAAATATATGGAAATGAGATTTTATAGATGTTGAATATAAAAGAATTTATATATTTCTTTT
>JAXCGZ010009667.1:15000-22500 GCA_037179515.1 Halocaridina rubra
TTAATTAACGAAAGTACCGCGGTCTTGCCCTCGTGGGATCATGGCATTTTGTTTATTATCGGGAATGATTTGGGAAAGAGAAAACTGATTAAGTTCGATTTAAAAAGCGTTCATTAATGAAGTTGAGAGGAATTGTAAGAAAACTAGTCTCTTTCCTTACATTAAATTTTTATTTTAGTTAATAAATTTATTGGTTTGTTATTACTTTACGTTTTATTTATTTTTTTACAAATATTTCACTATTCTTTTATGAGCCGGTTTCTTTACTTAAAAACAGGCAAAGCAAAACTTACTTAGAGCAAGACTAATAATGTAAAGCTTAATTTTTTTTTTTATAATTGCTCATGAACCCTTATCCTTGTTAATTTCAATATAGAATTTATATACCTATTTGTGAATTTATTTATTCATATTTTTTGTATTTCCGTATGCACTTGTTTGCTTGTTTATTTCTTCTTCTTCTTCTTCTTCCTCTATTTGCGTTCCCATTTTCATATGGGGTCGCATCTCTTCACTAGTCGTCTCCACTGGTTCCGGTCCATCACTTGCTCCTCCTCCAGCTGTCTCTCTCTGAGATCCTCCTTCAGTCGGTCCTTCCACCGTAGTTTAGGATATATATATGGACTAATTTCTGTATTCATATATTTTTGTATTTATTCCTGTATTTAAATACTTTTGTATTTATTTTTATATTTATATATTTTTGCATGTAGTTTAGTTCCTGGGTTCATCCAGTTTAGTTCCTGGGTTCATCCAGTGAGGACGTGCTTCCAGTAGCTCTAATCTTGACCATACTTAGTACAATGGAGAGTGGTGGTGTTCTTTGTGCTGGTGGTGGTAGTGGTGTTGGTGGTGGTGTCGTTGTTGGTGCTGTTTGTGGCTGTGCTGGGGATTTGTCCTCGTCTGACGCAAGCAAACTCATTTTTAATTTAAGAAATGAGTTGGCCGCAGTCAGGCAGGAGGTCAGATCCTTAGCTGAGGAGAACAGGGATCTGAGAGGTAAAGTAGAGGTGTTAACCAGGAAGGGACGATTGAATAATGAAGACGACTGGAAAGTTGTGAATAAGGGTTCAACGAAGATGGTTAAGAAAATGATACTTTTAGACTACAGGTTGCTAATTCATTTAGGTCACTTAGAGATGAATGTGACAGTGGCGGCAGTAATTCTTCAGGAACCATAGAGTCAGATAGGTGTACTAGCGATCGTAAAAATGGAAGTGGGAAAAGCTCTCAGGTCAAGAGCCTAGGTAAGTCTCCCAAGGTCGGAGTAACCCATCCTCCGGATAAGTCTCGTTCTTTGGTAATTGTAGGGGATTCACTATGCAGATATGTAGACAGGAAACTCAGGCATAGAGTTAGAGGAAAATATTTTTTCCCTGGAGCAGGTATGAAGAAGGTGGGTGAGTCAATAAATAGCTGGATTGAGAAAAAAGATGTTGTTTGTTTGATAGCTGGGGGAAATGACGTGCAGGATGGTAGAAGTGAAGAGCTGATTAGGTTGTATAGACAAGCCCTGGATAAGATTAGGAAAAGGGGTGCAGTTCCTGTGATGTGTGGTATTCTCCCTAGGCTTAGCCAAAGTTCAGAGTGGTGGTCTCGAGCTATAGGAGTAAATGCTAGGATGAAAGTCTTCTGTTGGGAGAATAATATAGGTTTTATAGACGGGTGGGATCACTTCACTAGTCGTAAGCATATGTATGCAAGGGATGGAGTGCATCTTTCTAATTCAGGTGTCTCGGTATTGGCTGGTATGATAGACAGAGAGGTAGGGGGGTTTTGTTAGACACAAATAATGAAATGATTAATACTTGTGCAGATAAATTAGTCAGTAAGGGTTCAGTAAATAGTGGGTCAAATAACTGGGAGTCTAAGGATAAGAACCATTTGTTACATAGAACAAATATTAACAAAAAGAATAGCCACAAGAAGGGGGAAGCTAGAGAAAGTTTAAAAGTATATTATACAAATAGCCGTAGTTTAGGTAACAAGATAGAAGAACTGAGAGCCATAGTATGTAGTGAGAGACCGGATATAATATGCATTAGTGAAAGTTGGATTAATTTAGAAAGCAAACACCTTAAAGCTGAGTACATAATTACAGGATATAAACTTTATAATGCTGATCGTAGTGCAGATAAAAGAGGGGGAGGGGTAATTATGTATATTAAAGATAGCCTCAGAAGCTGCATTAAGTCTGGAATTAAGACAAATCTAAATTCAGAAACCTTATGGGTTGAAATTAAAAATAATATAGAAAGTCTAGTTGTAGGAGTAGTCTACAGACCACCTGATCTAGATAATATAGAGTCGCAAGTTATATACGATGAAATTTCTAAAGTGAGCAGGTCAAATAGAGTTTGCATTGTAGGCGATTTTAATTTTAGACATATTAACTGGGAAACCATAACAGGTGATAGTAGCTCTAAGGAGTTTTTGGAAGTAGTAGAAGACAATTTCCTTTCTCAGCATGTACTTGAAGCAACACGGGGGGTGAATACACTAGATTTAGTTCTTAGTAATAGAGAGAATATGGTTACAAATTTAGAAGTTGGTGAAAAATTGGGCAACAGTGACCATGATTCCATTAGATTTAACATAATTTTCAAGGAAACTATAAAGGAAAATAAGAATATTGTTCCAAACTTTAGAGCAGGGGATTTTGAGGGCTTAAAAACTAAATTATCTAATGAGGTATGGGAAGGGATTTCTGGGGTACAGATGTGGGTAGTTAATCCAGCAGGTCAGGTCGCAGGTAGCGGATTACCCCGAAATTTGAGTACCACATGCCAAGGATTATCACAAGATAAGATCAATACATTAAATTCTCTCACAGGAAAGAACAGCAGCCCGTCAGTTAATATAAATTTGGATGAGGAATATAACAATTTTGTCATGACTCTTAAGAATAGTCAGAGAGACTATATTCCCATGAAACATTGCAGATCAAGAAAAAATTACCCTAAATGGATGAACAATAGAATAAAGAATCTTATAGGTATTAAAAGAGGAATATACAGGAAACTAAAAAGAGGCGAAGAGCAGGTGAGGCAGCAATATATACAGTTAAACAGGGAAGTTAAAAAGATAGTTAGAGAGTCGAAAAGAAAATACGAAGTTAGAATAGCAGGAGAAGCTAAAGAAAATCCTAAAGGGTTTTATCAACATTATCAAACAAAATTTAAGGAAAAAGTCGGACCAATTGAAGTAGCCAATGGCCATATCACAGATGACGATAAAGTGATGTGTACATGTTTAAATGATTATTTCTTATCTGTATTTACAAATGAAAACTTGGAAAATATTCCGGAAGTAGAATCCATTTACAGAGACAGTCCCGATAATATACTTAGTTCAATAAATATTACGAGAGAGGAGGTAATAAAAGAAATAGATAAATTAAAGGCTCATAAATCTCCGGGACCTGATGGAATATATGCTAGAATATTAAAGGAATGCAAGGAAGAGCTTAGTTGTCCTCTAACTGCATTATTTAATAATTCACTAAAATTAGGATCGGTACCCATGGAGTGGAAATTGGCAGATGTGGTACCAATATTTAAAAAAGGAGAACGTGTTAAAAAGAATAATTATAGGCCGGTAAGTTTAACGTCAACAGTGGGTAAGATTCTAGAATCCATAATTGCAAATAAAATAAGGGCACATCTAGAATTACACAGACTGATAAAACTTTCACAACACGGGTTTCTTAAGGGTTTTTCGTGCCTTACAAACTTACTGTCTTTTTATTCAGAAGTTTACGAGGCAGTAGATTGTGGCAAAGAATATGATACAATATATCTAGATTTTAGCAAAGCTTTTGATAGAGTTCCTCACAAAAGATTAGTTAAGAAGCTGGAAGCTCATGGTATAGGAGGAGCTGTGCTCAGATGGATCAAACAATGGTTAAAAGACAGAAAACAGAGGGTTTGCATAAATGGAGAGAAATCAGAGTGGGGCTCGGTTACTAGCGGGGTACCACAAGGCTCGGTACTGGGTCCCCTATTATTCATCGTATATCTAAATGATCTGGATTCGGATATCAGTAGTAACCTAAGTAAATTCGCAGACGACACTAAAATAGGTAGAAATATAAATGGAAAAGAAGACATTCATGCTTTACAGGAAGATCTAAATAGATTATCTGAATGGTCGGACAAATGGCAAATGGAATTTAATGTTGAAAAATGTAAAGTAGTTAAAATGGGTACTATAAAAGACAATACTAGTTATAAGCTAAATAACCATGAAATCATGAGTTCTCAGTGTGAAAGGGATTTGGGAGTTCTTGTGAGTAGTAGTCTTAAGCCAAGAGAGCAATGCACAGCAGTCAGAAATAAAGCAAACAGAATTTTAGGAGTTATCTCAAGAAGCGTTAGCAATAGGACGGAAAAAGTTATTTTGCAGCTCTATCTTGCATTAGTTAGACCCCATTTAGATTATGCTGTGCAATTCTGGTCACCCTATTATAGAATGGAAATTGAATCCTTGGAGAGAGTGCAGCGAAGAATGACCAAGATGATACACAATATCAGAAATCTACCATATGAGGACAGATTAAAAAACTTAATCTACATTCTCTAGAGAGGCGAAGAGTTAGGGGGGATATGATTGAAGTGTATAAATGGTTTAAAGGGATTAACAAGGGAGATATTAATAAAGTTTTAAAAATTCATGATCAAACCAGAACTCGTAATAATGGATTTAAGCTTGATAAATTTAGGTTCAGAAGGGAAATTGGTAAAAATTGGTTTGGTAATAGAGTAGCTGATGCATGGAACAAGCTTCCTAGTAGGATAGTAAATGCCAATACCTTAGACACCTTCAAATGTAGATTAGATAGACATATGACAGAGGTAGGGTGGGTATGAATAGGTTAGTGCTTATTAGAAAAATCATAAACAGAAAAATAGAATAAATAAGTAGAGTAGAATAGAATAGGTTAGACATGCTGAAAATACAATTCAAAAATGGAGCTGCCTCGTGTGTGCCAGTAGGCATGTTGCAGTGTCCTCTATTCTTATGTTCTTATGAAAAAAAATATAGAATACGTGATTCCGAAAGAACATCAACACACGAGTAAAAGAAAATATGAACAAAGTCTACTTCGCCAAATCCCAAAAGAGCAAAACTTTTCCAGATATTATCCATGTAAAAGATACTGATAAGAACTTCAATACAAAATATAAAAAAAAGTTGAGAATCAATCAAGAAATTAAGAAAAAAAAAACATACGCAACATCTGCTTTTAACCGACAACCACAAACAAAAGAAAGACTGTCCATGTGACAAAATAAACCTACTGGAAACATAAAACTAACATAATAAATATAGCCTTCAAGTGAAAAGTTATACCTACAACAGACAGCAAAGGCAGAACAGAGTCCTAAAGGGGGGTTTACACGGTCAAACGGTTCGTCGAATTTTATGAAATACAAATTTTCATGAAATTTCAGTGAAATTCAACAGAATAAACTCAAACAGTAAAATTTTTAAAGACTTCTCGTCTAAAATACTGTAAATTTTCTTTTAATAAACAGATATTACCAACTAATAAGAACCAATATTTTATATCAACCGAATATTTTCATTTCTAGTTTTTAAGTCGTTTCATAAAATTCCATTGAAATTTATAAGTTTTATATCTTATGACTGTCTAACTCTAAGCACTTTTATTTTATATCAACCAAGTATTTTCATTTCTAGTTTCCACGTCGTTTCATAAAATTCCATTGAAATTTCTAAGTTTTATATCTTATGACCGTCTAACTCTACACAGTAGATAGATTCCTGAAACATGTTGGCCATAAATTACATACCAAAACTTATTCATTGCTTATTCTTCACAAAAGCGCTTAATATTTGCTTTACCATCGCAAAATTCCATAAGGATTGTACTCACCTGTAAAAGAGAATAAAAAATAAGTTATTTACTAAGTTATTTATCTATTTATTAAGTTATTTACTGTTGTTCACAAACAAAAACAAATTGTTCTATTGGTGCGAAAAAATTTTGTAGTCAAGAAAAATCTTCTCAGACAATATTATTAAACAATATATTACGAATAAATATTATATATTAAGAACACCGAACACATATTATGTAATTAGATATATTATTAGGAGTGTGTGCGTGTGTGTGTGTGCTTGAGAAAGAAAAAGAGAGAGAAACTAGAGGAATAAGAAAGAAATTTATAAAAAAAATAATTAAATAAATCAGCGTAAGGGTTATCAAAGTAATAACAAAGAAAAGAGAAAAACATATTTTTTTTTTCTGTTTGAAGAAAAAACTTTCTAGTAGCCTATTAGTCAGGATCATGATATAAAAGGAATCCATTAAATGAAATAAAGGAATCTCCCTTTTTTAATTTCTGAGAAAAAAAAAATTAGTCGCAACGATTAGCATCTGTTCGTTGGCTTGGTGGAATATTCGAAGAGTAAAGGTACGCTTTGTTCGGTGCGATTATCGTTCAACGATGATCGTTCATGGTTCAACGATGATCGTCAAACGATTGTCTGGAGCACTTTTTCTTTGTTTTTGAATGGAGCTGTTTTGCCGATGCAATCGCTCGAAGCAAAACAACCCCATTCAAATACAAAGAATGAGTGCTCTAGACAATCGTTTGACGATTATCGTTGAGCCATGAACGATCATTGTTGAGCGATAATTGCACCGGGCTAAACGTACCTTAATCAGCTAGTACAACATTGAAAACAGACTATCAAAGATTATCTTCCTGGCATCACGCTGTCCTGTTTAATGAACTTCCTGGATGACGCACACACACACACACACACAAAGAGAGAGAGAGAGAGAGAGAGAGAGAGAGAGAGAGAGAGAGAGAGAGAGAGAGAGAGAGAGAGAGAGAGAGAGAGAGAGAGAGAGAGAGAAATATTGTACTGCACTCCTCTCTTTCTCTCTCATTTCCACCTTCTGCCTTTCTCTGCGTCCCTTCCCTCTTTTTTATTTTTACCATTTTTTTCATATCTTTCTCTCTCTCTCTCTCTCTCTCTCTCTCTCTCTCTCTCTCTCTCTCTCTCTCTCTCTCTCTCTCTCTCTCTCTCTCTCTCTCTCATTATCCAGACATTTCCCTCTTCTTTTTTCACCTCATATTTTCCTCTTCTTTATCCCAGATCTTTCTTAACACCTTTTTTATCTTCTTCTTTTTTTAGCTTTTCTATGTATACTCCTCGCATCACTTTTCTTGTTATTATTATGCTAAGAAGGTCTCTGTCTCCTCAACCTTCGCCCGGATCTTAATACGTCATCCCTGAAAGCAATTTCCGAAAAAGCCTTATACATACACTAGTAACTACAGGGTCGGTCTCAGACTACCTACTGCTAAAGGGAAGGATGAGGACTAATAGAAAGATGAATATGGAGGAGACATAGCTGGCGATGAAGGGGGAAAAGATGGCAATATAAAAGGGTCAAATGGGTAGATGTAAGGGAAAATGGAAAGATGAATGTGTAAGGGGCAAATGAGAAGTTAAATGCAAAGG
>JAXCGZ010009667.1:32500-42500 GCA_037179515.1 Halocaridina rubra
GTAAATAGTAAATAAATAAACAAAAAATAAATATATTAATACATGAATAAATGGGCTCCAGAAAATTTTTTTGACGATTGTACTGTCTGAATTTCAAACACAAGTAACGATTAGAAAAAGTAGCAGCTCAAGGACAAGGAAGAAATAAGAGCACGATAAAAAAAAAATCAGTCATTTTCCCCTTATCGGAGCTGGAACTCGTGGATACTTCATTACTAATCTCACATCTCTTGATAAGAAGACACCAAATATGTTGAACTCAGATAATTATGCACTAAGTATGGATTCATATGAATATTTTCGAATATATTAATAAAAAAAATAAAATAAAAATTAATTCAAATATGAAGCAATATATTCTATGGAGAGAGAGAGAGAGAGAGAGAGAGAGAGAGAGAGAGAGAGAGAGAGAGAGAGAGAGAGAGAGAGAGAGAGAGAGAGAGAGAGAGAGAGAGAGAGAGAGAGAGGACGCTAAACTCGCAAATCTCCCGAGTATTAATGAAATGTTTTTGTTGTTGTTTGACCCTTTATGTGTCCATATAAATCCTATTTGGAACGGGGGTGGTCACAGACAGCATGGAACTAGGGAATTAAGGCTGGATGCCCTTCTTAACGCCCCGCCGTGGGCTCGTAAGTGGGCATGATTCATTAATAAAATACATTAAATTATTTATTTTCACGCGTATACTAGGGACATTATCACCCCTTATAACAGAATTGGCCGAGTCAAAGCAAATCCTTGATTCTTTAAGGTAGGAAAATAGTAGAGAAGGATATCCCCAGTTTCCTCGATGTGCCCATTGAGCCGACTTTTACAATAAAACGAAAAACCGAGCAAAATATTATATAAATTCTGCACGAGATGAAAAACTCTCTATAATTGCCTAAAACTTTGGAGGATATGAGATAATATCCACTTTCCTCAAAAAAGAGGGAAATTAGACCTAATTTCTCCCTAATGGGAGAATTAGACCCCACACGCTTTGGTGTAAATGTTCCTAATTTCCTGGTGCTTTTGTAGTTATTACGCCTCGTTCAATGTCATGAGACAAAAGATATATATACTTTTTTTTATTTTCATTAATTTTACATATTTATTTATTTGCCTTTTATCTATTATTAATTATTATTATTATTATTATTATTATTATTATTATTATGTGTGGTTATTCTTGGTTATAATTTTCATGATTATTTACTCTTATCATCATTATAATTTTTTGCTCCATTTTCTATATCATTTCCTTAGGTTGTTACTATAACAATGGTTATTAATTAATTTTATCCTAATTTACATTGAAAAAAATAATACCAATTTATAGCTCAATGCTAAAGAAACTCTCTCTCTCTCTCTCTCTCTCTCTCTCTCTCTCATATATATATATAATATATATATATATATATATATATATATATATATATATATATATAGAGAGAGAGAGAGAGAGAGAGAGAGAGAGAGAGAGAGAGAGAGAGAGAGAGAGAGAGAGAGAGAGAGAGAGAGAGAGAGAGAGAGAGACTGCAACTATCATCAAAACACAAGAAAGAGACAATGATTCCTTACTTGACCCATTAACTACTAGCGTACTCACCATTTCTGCTGAGTTGGCAAGGAATACCACGTGTGACATCACTACTCCTCCTCATCTCCAAAATTCATCTACAACCATCCATTTCAGCAGGAAATCAATCATGCAAGTAAATACCTACCAACCTACCTACATACATACATACCTACATACAATAAAAAAAAAATTCACTGTGTTAATATCTAAATCCTTCAGTTTTCCTCACTGTTACAACGCACACAAATATAGTACTTACATACACCATTACAGTACTCACAAACGCAAACAGTACATACAAAACACACATATAGTATTCGCTTTCCTCGTCCCTATTTCTATCAAAGTTCTACGTATGCAAATACTGTTTATCAATACAAGAACACGAAGGTAATCCCTTCCTGCTCTTCCTCGTTGCATCAACGAATCAAAGTTAATTCTGCATCAATGACTCCATTTGCTGGCCTTCCGCTCCATCTCAATGCTAATGCCCAAGTCGGTAGCAATAATAGCCAATGGCTATTGTTCTGTAAACTGAGCCTACGCAGAGCTGGTATTTAAAATAAGAAATGTCTTTTATTAATGTAAAAAAAAAAAAAAAGTAACAACAATAGCCTAATGTTGGATCCTGTAGCTAGGCTTATATCCAGATATGGTATTGGAATAGTAACTCGACCGGTTCCGGTTTTACGTCACGGACTCCCTTTTCAACCAAGGGCTAGGACGGTTGCCTTCTTGCGAAGGACTTGTTTTGGCAGATGTAATCCTTACCCTGAGTGCATGCCCTTGCGAACCTCAGACCGTGACGGGGCGCGAACCCTCGACCTGACGCCTCAGAGTCGCGGACGCTACCGGTTGAGCCACGGCGACTACGGAATAGTAACTCGACATTTTTAGTTTGTAACTGGGCTAGACAATGCTGGTATTAGGCTGAGAATTCGACAGTAACTGAATCTATATTTTATTGAATAGTCAAAGGCTGAGCTTCGTAACTAAGCTAACCTAGAACTGGTGTTGGACCAACAATTATAAGCAATCTAATGTTACTGTGAAAAAAAAAAAAAACTAAGGTTGGAATGGGTGTCTAGGCTTACCCAGAGCTGGTATTAGATTAAAAATTCGACAAAGACACATTCTGTATTATATATTATTAGAGCTGTATTCGACAGTATAACAAAATTTATAATGTAATATTAAACATGTTTAAAAGAATTCGTAACAATAGTCTGGGGCTACACTATATATCTAGGCCCATAGGGTTAGCTAAAAGTTATATTTGACCACGAATTTGGCAGTAGCATAGTCTTTATAATGTTATATTAAAAATGTTTATAAATATAGCAACATTAAAGCTGGAATCTATCTAGACTTACCCATACCTGGTATTAGACTACTAATTCGACAACAGCAATGTCATTATATTAATTATGTTCGAGAAAACAATAGCAACAATAGCCTAAGGCTAAGATAAGTAAACTAGGCGTATTATGGGTTGATAGTAGACCATGCTTTTCATAGTACCATAGAATTTATCGTGCTATATTAAATATTTATTAAAAATAGAAACAATAGCCTATGGCTAAGTTCTTTAACTGAGCTTACACAGAGCTGGTATAGACCAAGAATTTAACAGTAACACAGACTTTACAAAGAATTTATAAAGTTTTGAATAAGTTTAAATAGATGTATTTGCCATTCATTACTGACTATTATTGTAACGCTGAGTCAGTGTAACTTAAGTTGGCTAACTTAGAATCAGTCTAAAAAATAAGTCCAAAAAGTAAAATATATTTAAATTTATATGAGCAGAAAATTAATTAGGTTAACTGAGTACTCGTTTAATTTTAGGAAAGAGGATCATACTGCTAAGGTGATTCGCTCTGAAACCTTTACAGTTAGGCCTATGCAACTTCTATAAATTTGTTACATTATAAATGTTACTCATATACGATATAACGTATTTATGGTTTTAATTTTTACTTCATGATTACAATCTCGAGGACATATAAGCCTATGGAGAATTTAAAAAAAAAAAGTTTCTATAAAACTAAATATAAAATATTACCTGAATGGAAGTTTTAACAAGAAATAATATGCGATAAAATAACACAAATATAACAACGCTAAGAAACAAAATGTAAAATATAAATATATTAAATACTAAAGAACCATCTGTAAGCAAAGTTTTGTTTCAAATAATTGTTTAAGTAACACATATATAACAAAAACATAGGTAACAAAAATAAGAGTAGAAAAATTTAACGATAGAAAATTAAATAAAAAATAAAGTACATTTCAGCATAAATATAATAATTATTAAAAATGGCATAAATATAGCAACGCTAAAGGTGGAAAAAAAGGATAAGATTAAAAAGATTTTCTACAACCTTAAGTACTAAAAATTAATTAAAAAGGAAGTGTTAACTTGAAATAATAACCACAATGATAACTGAACTATTAAAAGACCCATCAAATGCCAAAAAGGATAAGAAATAAATCAATAAAGGAAATATATATACTTTTAAAGAAAAATATCTGAATATCTTTAAAGCCTCCCAAATGCTTATCCCAATATAGTGTTATTGTAAACATTCATCTGTCTTTTCCTCTTTGATCCCCTAATAAATATTGACAATGGGCCAGAACGCCATCTCAAAAAGCCTTTGAAAACGTGACGATATTGAGTAAGTGGCGATTAAGAAAAAAATCCCATTCTTCTTCAAGATTTTTTTGAATTATTATTATTATCTTTTACCCCGTATCCACATATATACATACAGTGATTTTTCCACATACGTGCATAGAATGCACACATGTTTCCAACAAACATTCATATATATAATCAGCCGTTTCACACAAACATGATTATGTTCAAAAAGTTATGCACAAACATGCATACATGCACAGCCGTTTTCCACTCACATCAAGAATACACAACGCAGTTTTCCATAAACATGTAATAATACAACACAGTTGCGTTTTTCAAATATACATATATACGCACATACAAAAAGCTATTTCCACATGCATGCATAAATAAAATTAAAAATTACAAAGGGAAGATATCTCAAAACCACTTTTTTGAAAATCGTCTTTAATAAAGAAGTACCTTTAATTTGTTCCGGTTTTACGTCACGGATTCCCTTTTCTACCAAGGGCTAGGAAGGTTGCCTTCTTGCGAAGGACTTGTTTTGGCAGATGTAATCGTTACCCTGAGTGCATGCCCTTGTTAACCTCAGACCGTGACGGGGCGCGAACCCTCGACCTGACGCCTCGGAGTCGCGGATGCTACCGCTTGAGCCACGGTGACTACAAAGAATTTCCTTTAATTTACGTTTGATAAATTGTGCGAAACTGAACGCAAGTACTCGTTTTCATACTTGTTCCTATATTCAGAAACATTTATTATTATTTTTTCATCAGGTTTTCAGTATTTCAGGTTTAAAAACGACATCATACCAGTGAGTTCATCATGGGTTCGGTATTAACGGCCCACCATCTGCTTGTTATAGCAACGGTTGTTCATGGAGAAAATAAGAAAATAAGTAATTTAATTTTACTAATGAAGGACAGAACGTGATGAAACAAAACGGACTGGCGCTGAAATGGTATGGAGCTGAAAAGGAGGATCTGAATTTGCGGTGCTGAAAAGTACCCAACCCTTCACAAACACGCCTAAATACGTCCAGCTGTATAAATGTACATAGGTTTTTCCCCACAAACATGGATAAATACAACACAGGTTTTTTTTTTTTTACCACAAATATGCATAAATACAAGTTTTTTTTTCTTTCACAAACATGCATTCGTAAAAATAGTCGTGTTTCATGTACATGTATAATTACACACGTGTTCCACAATGTGCATTATAATGCCCAGCTGTTTTGCATAAGCATGCGTAAGTACTCACAGCTGTTTCAGCAAACATGCATGCATACACAGCTGTTCCCCACGAACATGCATATATAAAAAAAACAGATGTTTCACTCAATCCTAGACATGTAAAGACAGGTGTTTCCCATTAATATGCATAAATACACATAGCTGTTTTCCACAAACATGCTTAAATACACTGCCTCCCACAAATATGCATAAGTACACACAGCTGTTTCCCAAAACGTGGATAAATGCAGACAGCTGTTACCCACAAAAATGCATAAATACACATGTCCCCCACAAACATATATAAATGCTCACGGCTGCTTTCCAAAAACAAGCAAAGATTCACATCCATAATCTGTATCTAAACATATATGCGTACAGTGGTAAGAATACCTCCTCCGTGTTCCCCTGCGTGCCGTAAAAGTCGACTAAATGGGGCGAAGCGAGGGGACTGGGAATCCCCTCCTCTGTATTTACCTCCCACAAAAAGTCAGAAGTATATTCTTTGACTCAGCCACCCCCCTTATAAGGGGGAATAGAGCTATGGTATATGGATGGATGGTACTCAGTTATCATGCCTCAGTACACAGAGCTATTTCCCACAAGTGTGCTTAATACACACAGCTTTCCCACACATACACATACGTATGCACGAAGGAAGATGCATCAGCTTCCCTATTTCTCTCCCTAAACGATACGGTGTGCCGAGTTTTAATTAAAAGTTAGCGTCCCAGGTAATTCATTCAGGTAAGACAGATAATCAGCATGATGAATGGAGTTTTAAGCAGGTAAAAATCGAGTTCTCATCATCTAATTACTAGACAGTAATAAGAAAGCCAGAAGGATAAACAAGGAATAGAGGAAGAAATAAGGATGAAAAACAAACAAAGAAGGAAGAAACATGGAGGAGGTGAAAAGGTACTAGACCATAGATTTTTATGCAAATCAAAATTAAAAGAATTAAAAGCAAAGACAAGAGAACTGGGAAGTAAAAGGAAAAGGAAGAAGGAGAAGAGAGAGTAATATGGGAAGAAACAAGGCATAAAGGAAGAAAGAATATAATCTGAGAGGGTACTTCCCCTGAGAAGCTAAGAGAAAAATTGGAAATGGGAGGAAAAGAAAAAGAGGTGAAAAAGTTAAGTGTGTGTGGAAGAAAGAGAAAAAAAAGGTGAAAAACTGGAAAAGTACTAAAGGAAAAACAGATAATAAAGGATGAATGAGAATAAGATGAAATCTAATCAGAGATGCAAAGGAGGAGGAAGGAAATAAGAGAAAAGGGAAGGAAAAGGAAGAGGAGAAGGAAGAGAGAGAAGAGAAATACAGGAATTAAGTTGAAAGAGTTCCTTATAAGAGGTGATAAGGTAAAACAAAATGGAAAGAAATGAAGAAAGAAGGGTAAGGCAATCACTAAGAAAAAGAAGAAAAGGGAAAGGGAGCAGAAGAGAGACAAGAAAGCTTACAAGAGATGGAAGAGAAGGAAGAGGTCAAGGGTAATAACGTAGATGAAAGGAAAGTAAGGGAAGGGGTGGAAGAAAAAAGAGGAAAAAAGATTTGGGTATGGAAGAGGGATATAAGGAGAGGCAGAGGACGTTCATATGGTCGAGGAGGATATGGAAGAGGGATATAAGGAGAGGAAGAGGACGTTCAAATGGTCGAGGAGGATATGGAAGAAGGATATAAGGAGAGGAAGAGGACGTTCAAATGGTTGAGGAGGATATGGAAGAGGGATATAAGGAGAGGCAGAGGACGTTCAAATGGTCGAGGAGGATATGGAAGAGGAGATAAACCTAGAGAGGCAGCAGGAGTAAACGAAATGGAGGAGGAGGAGGAGGAGGAGGAGAAATATGTGGGGGGAGGGGAAAGCGGAGGAGGCAGTGAATGTGTAGGTGGTGGATGAAGAAAGGAAGGAGGAGAAAAAGATAGAATAAATATCTGTAAAGAGCTAAAATAAGTAAATGAGAAGAAGGAAAAGGAGAAAAAATAGCTTTAAAGTGGAAAAGGAGAGGTGGAAGAGGCAAAGAAATGGTCAAGTGGTAGAGGAAGAACAAGGAAGAGGCATTAAGTGTAATGAGTCAAAGAAAATGAACGAGAAGGGAGAGGTAAAAGAGTCGAAGAATGAAATGTTTAGGAAGATGAGGAAAAGGTTGTAACAGTGGAAGAGTCGAGAAACGTGTGTGGAAATTAGACGTGGAGAGAGGCAAAGGAAGAAGCCGTACAGTATTTTTTTTTTTTTTTAATGATTGTGACACCAGGACGGGCCAAAAAAAGTGAAAATAAATCTACCCTCATCAAGCCTGGGCACGAAGAAAATAAAAAGATAAATTGAGATGGGAAGTGTTGTGACTTGTCAGATGTGAAGCGATAATAAGACATGTGTAACGAATATCCAACATATTCGGTGTTGATGTAGGCATAGAAAGAGAACCGTAACTGAAGGAAGACTTAACATCGAACTGTCCAGGACAGTCTTATTTAAGTCCACAAGATACTTCAGCTGTAGTACTGCAACGGGCGGTTGATGCCATGGGCCAACCTAGTACATTGATCTTATGGGACGTACTCAAGAAGGTGCAAGAGGAAAAGGACTGAAGTGATGAATAAAAAAGTACACTTGGAGGAACAGGAGGAGAAAAAGGAAAAAAAAAGGATAAAAATGGATGTGGAGGGACAAAGCACGTAGACTAGTAGAAGAAGGAGAAGAAAAAAAACGAAAGAGTGGCGAAGAAGAAAAAAATAAGGATAAAATAGATGTAGAAAAACAGAGGAAGTACCAAAGGATTGGAGGAGACAAAATTTGAGAAATTAAAAGAGGCGAAAGGAAAAGAAAGGAATTTAGTGTCATTAGAAGAGGAGGAAGGAAAAAATGTAAAGGAATTAAAGAAGACTGAATAAATAAAAAAAAAACACGTGAATTAGAGGAGGTTAAAGAAATATTAGAGGAAAAACTGGACGAGGAGGAAGAAAAAGTAAGACAATTAGGAGGAAAAAGAAAATGTAGAGTTACTAAAAGAGGCGGAGGATAAAGTAGATAATACGTATGTTGAAGAAGAAAAAGTAAGAAAATTAGAATAGGAGGAAAAAGAAAATGTAGAGTTATTGAGAGGCGGAGGATAAAGTAAATAATACGTAATGTTGAAGAAGAAAAAGTAAGAAAATTAGAATAGGAGGAAAAAGAAAATGTAGAGTTACTAAAAGAGGCGGAGGATAAAGTAGATAATTGGTGTGTTGAAGAAGAAAAAGTAAGAAAATTAGAATAGGAGGAAAAAGAAAATATAGAGTTATTAAGAGGCGGAGGATAAAGTAGATAATACGTATGTTGAAGAAGAAAAAGTGAGAAAATTAGAATAGGAGGAAAAAGAAAATGTAGAGTTACTAAAAGAGGCGGAGGATAAAGTAGATAATTGGTGTGTTGAAGAAGAAAAAGTAAGAAAATTAGAATAGGAGGAAAAAGAAAATGTAGAGTTACTAAAAGAGGCGGAGGATAAAGTAGATAATACGTGTGTTGAAGAAGAAAAAGTAAGAAAATTAGAATAGGAGAAAAAAGAAAATGTAGAGTTATTAAGAGGCGGAGGATAAAGTAGATAATACGTGTGTTGAAGAAGAAAAAGAAGAAAATTGGAAAAACCAACAAGAAGAAAGGGGAAAACAGCAGCAATCAAGGTAATTAATTTGCAGCAGCTGTGGGAGAATTAATAGACAGTTTCCCCTGAGATTCTAAGTTCGAAGAGAAGGAATCGGTAGTTAGGAGTGAGAAGAAGGAATTTATTTTTTTCCCAATTTAATATCTGGGATCAAATGCAGAAAATGTACCTCAAATATATCAACTGGAGAAGCACTATATAACACTAAATAGCTAAGAAGGGTTTGGTGTACGGAGCCTCACAGTTAGAAAATGGTTGAGTAACTTTAATTATAATATTAGATTAAGCTAGGGTAGGTAAGGTTTGTCAAGATTAGCTAGGTTTGTACACTTGGACAAAGGACACCTAACGATAACCTGAGGTGCATTTTTCCAGTTGGTCCTAATTTCCTAAAATTTGGTTATTTACTTAATAAAACAAAAAAGCAAAAAATAATGCAGGCAGAAATTAGGTCATCATGTAAATTCTGTGGGTACAGCATTATCCTCCTACAAAGATGGCTTTATACAGCTTTTCTTTTCCAGATACTCACAGCGATAAGGCATGGCTAGTGACCACTTTTGTGGTAGCCTTTTCAACTCAGCAGCCTCGTGGGTAAACGATTAGATGCGTGAGGATATGGTAAAGCATTTTATCTTTTGTTAAAAAAATCAAATATACATACATACAGACAGACAGGAGTGGCCAAGACCGTGACAGAAGTGAAGGACAATGTCTTCAATGTAAACTATCCATGTAATCCATACTCTTGGTAGCATTGAGGCAAATCAACTTGAGAAGGGGATGGACTATCACTCTTCCTATCCCTTTAAGTCTCCCTCTATAACCTCAAGTGATACTAGAGTCGCTTTCTCTCTCACATATTTCAAGCGATATATAATAATAATAATAATAATAATAATAATAATAATA
>JAXCGZ010009667.1:47500-50000 GCA_037179515.1 Halocaridina rubra
TGGCAGCAACAGCCCCCTCCCTCGCCTGTTCCACCGCCCTGTCTCACACACCAATGAATGTCCACACACGCGAAAACGAGTAAATGAGTCTGTGCAGTTCATTAATAGTGTGTCTTTGCTTATAAACATGATGTACGTCAAAAGATGGGTTAATTTCTTTATATATCTTACGTCTAGATGACTCACTGTTCCTGATCCCAGACACAACATCTCTCATCACAACGCTCAGATCTACTGGCTCTCGTGAAATATATTCGCTCACCAATCTACCCGTAGTGAAAGCAGGTCATCTCGGTCCTCGGATCTTTCTTGCCACATTCTGTGAAAGAACTTGTGCTGTTTATATTTTACAAGATCTGGCAATGGAGGGTATCCAGATTCAACATAACAAAAATCACTACATGTTGTTCGCCTCACTCCCAGTAACTGTTTCAAACACCAGTTGTAGAACTTAATCATAGGCTTCAGATCTGAACACACCCACGACTCACATCCATAAAGCAGTGTTGACATAAGCATCAAAAACTCGTTTCTTAACTACGAAGGGAATATCGTTATTTTTCGTTATGAATGAAACAAACTTAAGTACATGGCACACCTTAGCATTAGCATGAGCTCTAACAGCTGAAGAAACACACTCGTCACTCGTAAAAGGTGAACCTAAATAACTATACTTATCACAAGGGTTCACAACTAGCTCGTTCACCACTAACGGCTCCGAGTCTGCTTCACCGCCGCTTATCACAAAAAACTTGGTTTTTGACTGATTAATCATCATCCCATATTCGGTACAATAACTTTTCAAAATAGTTTATCATATTTCTTCTTGTGGTCGCTAGCAGTACAGTATCGTCTATTAATACCAAAACATGTAACCACATCAAAAATCCATCCAACTCACATCCTTCTTTAATCATTCTAATCAAATCATCCAAAAATACAATAAAAAGCAAACAAGAAGTTGGGGAGCCCTGTCTCACACCAATTGTTATTGTTATTATCGCGTTCTCAATAATACTTTCTGTTACACTATACATGGCAATTATCGCGGCCAGCATCAATGAACCACAACCTAATCGCCGTAATACTCGGAACAAAACATTTCTCGGTACCATGTCATAGGGCTGTCAAAAGTCTACAAATGTTATAAACAATTTCATCTTTTTTCTCTTCGCCATGTCACAAAAACATAAGGTTACAATGTGCTCCAGGCATCCCCTTTTCTCTTGGGCTCCTGCCTGCTCTCTATATGCCTTAAACCATTGTTTTAATCGGGAACACAGAACCATGTCATAAATTTTTGCAATGCTGCTAATTATTTTAATTCCTCGGTAATTCCCCACATTTGCTTTGTCACCCTTTTTAAATATCATAAATAATTTAGCTTTTGCCCATGACTGTGGGTATACACCTGATTGAAACACCGTATTAAAAAAAGTCATAAGAATTAATATCCAAGAGCCTGGCAACATCTTGAACAGTCCCGGTGATACACCATCTGGTTCGCATGCCTTATCGGATTTCACCTGCTTTATTTGTTGATCAATTTCTATGGATGTTATAGCCTCATCCAAAACGGGAATGAATACATCATGGGGTACATCGTGATTGTCGAGCTCTACACTGTTTGAGGGATTCAAGACACTCATAATAATCTTTAAACTCCTCATTAGTAGGACAATCATCTGTATTTCCTTTTCTGTCATACTCACCCCTCCAGTCTATAGCTCGCCAAATCCTCAAATCATCCTTATCAATTAATAATGTCTCCCATCTACCCATACTATTATCCACTTGTTGTTCATTAGTCTGACTCCTGCTGGCACTCGCACAATGATATAATGCATCGGTCACACTACAAGCAAAGTCGTCAACACTCTCCAGCCCGACAGGCATTTCGTATTGTGTTAAATTGTTTCGGAAGTCTCTTTCGTCAATAGCATTTATATTTATAGGCCTTTTTACTCCGCTAAATGTACACAACAATAGCAATATCCTTCGAGTAATAGCAATTTATACTTAACCAAGTATAGAACGGTAGTATAATATATCGCTATTTTATTTTCATTTCAAACGATACCATGTAAGCACAAAACTTTAGAAATGGAAAAGTATGGATAAAGGCTCTTATAGGAAATGATAAACGTGTAGACATACATATTGTACGTACACCCTCCCACCCATATATGTGAGAGTATGCGCGCCTGTTTATGTGAGTAAAAATGAACTCGACACAACTGCAATCATTATGTTAATCATATAGTAACTGAATATTGTGTGTGTGTGTGTGTGTGCGAAGCTGGACTCAACAGAGCACTGCAGTTATCATGTTAGACACACAGTAACTAAGCAATCTGTATGTGCATGCGAGTGGTTTGTGTGTATGTGTGCATATGGTTTTGTGTCTGTGAATTTGTGTGAAAATTTAAGACGCAACATAGCACGACAGTTATCATGTTAAATATATAATCTATGTACATGAGCCATTTTTCCCCTTATA
>JAXCGZ010009667.1:57500-65000 GCA_037179515.1 Halocaridina rubra
TATATATATATATATATATATATATATATATATATATATATATATGAATAATTTTTTACCCCGACCGGGACTTGAACCTAGGACTTATAATTACTAAGTTAAGGCGCTACCAACTACACCACAGAGGTTTAAAAAGAATCAGACCTTATAGCTTATGTCTGCTATACTTAGGAATGAACGCATTCTATTTGAATGCCACTATGTTCATATTACAGATTCAACAACCTCACTCGTGGCTTCATTTTCGTATTTAATTCAACATTTAATTCAGCTTCTCCTAACTTCACTCGTGGCTTCGTTGTTCGCATTTAATTCGAATCTCAGCTATATAGGCATTAATAATAATCAAATAAACACATTATCATATGTGAAAACATGACTCATATTTTAACACTGACCGGGACTCGAACCTAAGACACACAATTACTGTGACAAGCCACTATCAATTACACAATTAAAGGTCTAAGAGACAGCATTTATGTGTCTTAGGTTCGAGTCCCGGTCAGGGGTAAAATATGATTCATGTTTTCACATATGGTAATGTGTTTATTTGATTATTATTAACGCCAATATAGCTAAAATCCGAATTAAATGCGAAAAATGAAGCCACGAGAGCGGTTAGGAGAAGCTGTAATATGAACAAAAAGGCATTCAGATAGAATGCGTTCATTCCTAGTATAGCAGTCAAGGTGTAAGGTTTGCTTCTCTTTTAGATCTACAGTGGTGTAGTTGACAGTGTCTTGGCACAGTAATTATGTCTTAGGTGAAAACATGATTCATGTTTTCACATATGGTAATGTGTTTATTAGTTTAATACCTATACAGCTAAGATTCGAATTAAATGCCAAAAACGAAGCCACGAGTGAGGTTAGGAGAAGCTGTAATATGAATATAAAGGCATTCAGATAGAATGAGTTCATTCTTATTATACCAGTTAAGCTGTAAGGTTTGTTTCTCTTTTAGACCTTCAGTGCTGTAGTTGATGGCGCCTTGGCACAATAATTGTGTCTTAGGTTCGAGTCCTGGTCAGGGGTAAAATATGATATATATATATATATATATATATATATATATATATATATATATATATATATATATATATATATATATATATATATATATATATATATATACTCAATTTCTCTCTCTCTCTCTCTCTCTCTCTCCTCTCTCTCTCTCTCTCTCTCTCTCTCTCTCTCTAAGTATGAATTGCCTGTGCCACATTTTTTATTACTGAAATATAATCGGTGATGATGCCAGCAATTATCTTTTTGGTGGATTCAAATTGTGTTATCGCCATACTCTTATATTCCACTGTCCCCATTTTTACTTACATTATATATAATAAATTTCATATAAACTATAGAATGAATTATATAATTCCAATAACCGATACTTGTTCTAAAGACTTAAATATGTAATGTAGAGAGGTATCTGTATGGCAAAGGGTGTGCCTGAGTACACAAGTTACCATGTAAAATTACTGGCAAGATATAAAAAAATCTATGTAGAAACCGAGTGTGAAATATAAAACAAATCAAAAGAACTGCTTTACATACTAAAAACTATACTACTCTATATTCAAGGAAACTATAAACATGTTTTTATCTTCTTAGTTGTAAAACTAACCCTCTCTATGTATATCACATTCTCTCTCTCTCTCAACCCAGTTCCAAGAAGATGCATTACAGAACGGAGTCAATCTGCTAACACCTTTTGAGAGAGAGAGAGAGAGAGAGAGAGAAGGAGAGGAGAGAGAGAGAGAGAGAGAGAGAGAGAGAGAGACCTTATTAAGCATGCAACGTCCAACGTGAAGGAAGGACTAAAGCTAACGAAAGAGGTCTTGAGAGGGATATAACGATTACCCCTGAGACGATCAAAGTTTGAATCCCCCTCTTTCAACACAAGAAAGGGGGAGGGGGTTGAAATCCCCTTCATCTAACTTGGTTATATATATAGAGTTCAGTATCCAGGGTTCAACACTTTGAGAGAGTTTATTTAACCATATTTCACTCAGTAGCATTAGATTATGTACTTCAATCTATAGATATATTTAAGCTTCAAGATGTACATTATCATCAATATTTATAAAATAAATTCCGTGCATATACAAATATAGCATCCAGGTTTCAACGCTTGAAAGAGCCTCTTTAAAGATATTTTCAATATCAATAGGCTATGTACTTTAATTTGGAATATATTTAAGACTTCCAAGATGCATAAGTTCATCAATATGGGTAGCAAATATGTAGACATATACTAGTATAACATCCAGATATCAACCGATAAGTTTATCCATGGTTTTTTTTTTTCAGCATCACTAGTCTATGTATTTCGTTTTATACATACAAACTTGCAAAATATAAATTGTTTCCTCTATAGGGATGGTAAATCTACGGACTTGAGCCTACTTTAGTGCTGCAGTTAGGTTTCAACACCAGAGAGTCTTAATAAATAAATTTTCTACAGAATCATTAGATTATATATACTTCAGTTTAACATATGCATGTGAAATTTCAGAAAGCACATTTTCATCATTCGGACTAATTATTATTATCGTTTCCTTCAAGTTATTTGTTAGTGTTTGACACACACTATCTAATAACAGGTAAATGCTTCACAAATGTAAAAAAAAAAAAAAAAAAATACTAGTTGGGAAACATATTATTCATACATATGAATAGAAGAGAAGTTGTACTGTGTATCATTTTGACAGTTATCATATTCATAAACAGCTTTAATACAATGAATTTCAACAAGATAATTACGTGAGTATAGAAATAAAAAAAATGGAAGAATTTTGACAAGAAATCTTCGCTTCTTTTGCCAGTATTTTGTTTTAATTTGGTTATACACTAATTTGTAAGCAAACATTTTTGTTTGTTGCACATGACTAATAAGTGTTTATTTTATCCCTAGAGGCCCAGAAAAAAAAAACAGTTCTCACATTTCTTTTCAGTATTGTGTTATTCAGTATAGCTCCCTGTTTCTTAGTCCACTCCACCTCCTATACGATTCTCTCTCTCTCTCTCTCTCTCTCTCTCTCTCTCTCTCTCTCTCTCACACACACACACACACACCACACACACACACACACATTTAATCCCTTCAAAGGACACCTTTCCATTCATATGACGGAAATGACTACTGCTTTTGCCGGTGTAGCAGGTGGCTCGGGTCATATGTACTACATATATTAGTCTATTACTTCAAAACTCTCTCTCTCTCTCTCTCTCTCTCTCTCTCTCTCTCTCTCTCTCTCTCTCTCTCTCCATTTTCGACTTGTATAACTGAAGACATGAAAGTCTTCAAAGGTAATTTTTCTCATAAGGGTGAAAATTAAATCTACTTCTTCTTACATGTATTTCACTTTGTGGTTGCATTCAGTGTACTAAATAAGCTTGTGCATAACCTCTCTCTCTCTCTCTCTCTCTCTCTCTCTCTCTCTCTCTCTCTCTCTCTCTCTCTCTCTCTCTCTCTCCACATAAGTCCTAACGCGAATATATATAATAGTTCCATAAAAATTCTCAACTTGTTAACCTTCAACTTCTGTCATTTTACTTCTGTTGGGGGAAAGATTTTCTTCTATTTTTTGCAACTTTTCGTAGCACGAAAGTGCCGAATCAATGTTAAATATTCTTATATCTTTCACCAGCTTTTTCTTAAAATGAGTATATTAATACTTTCAACTACTTATATCTTATTGTGAAAACTACTTTTTTAAGTACGTTAATATCTTCAGTTACTCTATTCAATTACTCAATTTATTCTACTCTGTACACTACTTTTTGAACGCGTTAATATCTATATTTTGTGTGAACTTCCTTTGAAGAAAATTTAAATCTGCAACTACTCCAAGTATTCTTTTGGATAAACTGCATTTTAATAGCATTTTGCCCATCCTATTCATTTAATTTACCTTTCTCGTTAGGATTTTCCTTCATTTGGAAGGAAATCTATATTTTATCTCTTACATTTTTCTTTTCCACTTGAATAAATTCCCCAGAATCTATTCGACGTCCTTACTATTGTTTCCATATCAAAAGCGCGATGCAGTAGTACTTTGAGGACCTTATAAGAATAAGAGGAAAGAGAAAGAGGAGGGGGGAAGGAAGAGGAAGAGGAGGAGACTATTCGACTTCTTTTCAATTGCCTCCGTATCTGAAGCACAGTGCAGAAGTACCTACATGAAGGACACTGTAAAAAAGAGGAGAGGGAGGAGGAGGAAGAGGAAAGTGAAGTGGGGAGGTTTGGGGGAGACATCAAGGAAGGGAAAAGGCAAAAAGTGAGGGCTCACTGAGGAGGAGAAAAAAAATTGAAGTGGGGAGGCTTTTTGGGGGACTTTATATTAGGAAAGAAGTAAGGAGAGAAGAAGTAAGATGCATGAAGTAAGGAGGGAAGAGGCAAGATGTGAGAAGGAAGAGGCAAAAGGTGAGGGGTCATTAAATTCTGAGGGGAAAAAAGAATCATGGTTCTAAAACTATGAATCTTAGTAAAATCTGAAGAGGAAACAAGAGTTAGACCTTGAATGGCGTCCCGTAGAAGTATTCTTGAGACCAAGAGCGTTAAGAAATTTAAAAAGAGTTGAAAGTGTAGCCCTAAGGAAGACTGAATAAGATAAATGTGAATATGATATATGAAATAAACGACAAGAGTAGCATCGCTCCGTTTCATGACTTCCAATTCGTCCCCATTCGAAAGGGAGGGACAAAGTCACGTTGGAGCTGAGGGATTAAAGTTGGATGTCCTTCCTAACGCCCCAAGGTGGACTCATCCGTTTTTATTTCCTTCTTACTCTCGCACACTTAACCATTGAGCTACCACTGCTCCCTGGGTAAACTACAATATTATTAAATAAAATTATTACCCCTTTTACTTACAGACACACACACACAAATAGGGGAGGCAAGGTAGCGCCACTTGGGAGTCATTTCAAAGGTCGAATGTGAAGACTGGTGTCAGGAAGGGCAGACGGTAGCAAAATTTGAGCCCAAAACCAAACCTAGCCTCTGAATGGAGAGTAAAAAACAGCGACTCAGTATAAGTATGAGAACATCCACCGATGAAAAGGACAAGATAAGCAAAAGCAAGAGGGAGAAGAAGAGAGAGAAGAGCGATAAGAAGACGGAGAAATAAGAAAACGAAGAAAAAAGAAAGACAAAGAAAACTAAAACGAAGAAGACAAAAAAAAGTCTCTGTACCACAACAAGCCTAACAAAATCAACCAAAGCGAATAACATTAAATCAAAACCACCTAAACTCCGAGGAGCAATAGCAGCTGAAGAGGAATTTCACGAACATAGAATTTCAGGTTGATTATTGTGTGTTGGCAAAGAAATCAATATGCCATGGCTTACAAGCTTTAGAGAGCAAGTGATCCTGAATTAATATGAGTGGAACTCGTATTATTTACCTCTGATGCAAGAATGAACACCATTAATAGGATTTTTTTTAGGGCGTTCTCCGGATTTACATTCATCTGTCGGAAGTCAAAGATGCATAAACATGTTAAAAAAAATATTATTTTTTTCTGAAAGTTTATTTATAGGGTTTACCTGTAGATCTTTTACAGTAAGTCCTTTATTTAATTTGAATGCATTGCACATGTCAGCTTAAGATATTGGATGCCATTCCTAATGCTACTCAAAAATTTAAATTTTTATGATTCCCCAAGGGAGGAGGGGCAAGAATACCTCCTAGGTGTTGTAAAAGTCGACTAAATGGGGCGGAGTGAGAGACTGGAAATTTCCTCAATTGTGTATTCCTCCCACATAGTCATGTTTTCGTTTTTTTTTTTTTGCTTTGACTCAGCCATCCCTTTTCAAGGGGTATTATCGCTTTTGTGTATAAACAATTTTACAAGATTAACTTGTCTCAGTCAACAGGAATGATTGCCAAACATCCGTTTTTACTTCAATCTACCAGTGTGTTTGTATATCAAACTAACAGCCAGTTTATGCACCAATACTACTTTGTCTGTAAGGGTCTTTTACTACAGACAAAAAATAATAAATGATACAAAATACTGACACAAAAATAAATCACTATAAAGTTTAAATTCAAACTGCAAAGTCCTTCAATCCCTTTAAAATTTCATGACACCTCACAACCATTCCCAAAGAAAAATGTACACAAGCACATGAAATGAAGTACAGATAATTTGCAAAATATTAAAAAAAATTAATTTTCTTTTTATTATTAATCTATCACAGTTGCTGTACATGTTCATTACATCACCACCCTTACACACAAATGTAATGAAGCATAGATTTCATTACCCGAATATTACCTTAGCATATCGCACATGCAATGTACATGGCCTTCATTAAACCTTCCTCTTCACCTCTATGGGAACAAAGAGCTCTGTAATTTCTTTCTTCAATCTATGGAATATAATATTTCGTTATTTACGTTACACATGACGCCAGTATATTAGATGTAATAAGAAAATTACTTTTTATGATAACAGGAAATAATTTTCATGATATTTATATGTTAAGATCGATAATAATCTTGTTAATAATAAGAATGACCTTTGAAAAGAAATGCGCGTCTCTCTCTCTCTCTCTCTCTCTCTCTCTCTTTATCAATCTATCTATCTCTCACATATATACACAGACTTTTTTCTCTCTCTATCTATCTCATACCTATATAGAGACTTTTTCTCTCTCTATCTCTCCCTCTCACACACAGATACACAGACTCTCTCTCTCTCTCTCTCCCAAGTCTTGCCACAGTATCAGGAGTATAATTATTATTTTCGGTAAAGTCTTCAGAAATATGGTTTCGAGGACTCCGATACGATATTGAACTGAGATTTCTTTTCTTCCTAATTACATCAAATGAGAACAATGAGGTACTGAAAAAAAGAAGAAGAGGAAAATGAAGAGGCGGTGGAGGAGGAGGAAGAAGTAGTGGAGGAAGAAGAGAAGGAAAACAAAAGCAGGATGAGTAATAAATATGTGAAGAAAAAGAGGGGAGAGAAGATGAAACAGAAGGGGAAACTGAAGAGAAAGAAAAGGTAAAAGTAGATTATATGAGTATTTGAATAAGGAGAAAGGGCAGGATGAAGAAAAAAAATAGCAAGTAATAATGAAGGAAAATTCAATCTTATACATATTATGTATATATATATATGACAGACAGACACACAGATAGATATAGATTGATAGAGAAAGAGAGAGAGAGAGAGAGAGAGAGAGAGAGATATAGATATAGATAGATAGATAGAGAGAGAGAGAGAGAGAGAGAGAGAGAGAGAGAGAGAGAGAGAGAGAGAGAGAGAGAGAGAGAGAGAGAGAGAGAGAGAGAGAGAGAGAGAGAGAGAATTTCATTCATATCAAGATTGTGAACAATGTTTGAAAGAACTCACAATACTGAGTCATAAAAATATCAATAAAGGCTAAAAACAATATTTTTAACCGGAAGAAAAATACAAGTACTCAGCAAATTTATAATTATGAATAACATTTCGAGTTCGAATATACTGAATATTAGTAT
>JAXCGZ010009667.1:70000-85000 GCA_037179515.1 Halocaridina rubra
GTACATTATATGCAAAAGTAAAGCTCAGAGAAACGCAGAATGCACAAACAGAATTATACAGCAACATACAGAAAATATATGTATAATTCAATATAATTAATGGCCCCCAAAGTGAGGATAACGAACAAGAATAACATCAAGGTTGTCATCATTAAGTAAAAATGAGCAGATCTGTATTAAGTTCTGACCTCGTGGTAAAACATCTCTCACTGTGGGGCACTGAAGACAATAGTGGTCAAGAGTGTTAGCATTAGGACGGTCGCATAATGTACAGGAGGTGTACTGTGGCATATCTAGAGTCTGGGAGACCTGCCATAAAGGCCGATACCCCATTCTGAGCCGAGCACTAACTACATTGTGTTTCCGCACCATTAACCAGCGTCTGCGATACTTGTAGCGACTGTGAAGAAAGTGATCATGGTGCTGTATGGACACACTGTTGGCCCTCTCCGTGTCCCTGCGCTGGACCGTCATGGCAAACCCAGCTGAGTAGATGATGTTACGTAGGCATCGGAGGGAGGGCTCAGCGTCCACAGCATGCCCATCCAGCATACAGGCCGCCTTGGCAAGACGATCCGCTGTGTCGTTGCCAGTCAGCCCAATGTGGGATGGAGTCCATATAAATGACACAACAAGAGAAGCATCCCGAGCGGCCGCGAGGCGACATAGTATATCTCCCACAGCACGGCCACAGATAGGTCTTGGCGAGGATAGGGCTTGTAGGGCCGATTGGGAGTCACAAATTATTACCCCATTCACTCGTCGTCGAACAAGGAGAGTCACGGCATCCAAGATGGCATTCAGTTCACAGTAGGTGGAGCTCGACGAGGTGGGTAGTCTACGGCCAATCCATGAATCAGCCGGCACAGGCGGCTCCATGGTGGGGGAAAACACAGCACATGCCGCCCTCCCATCTGCTTGCACAGAACCATCAACATAGACGTGGTGCGCTGCAGGGACAGACATGGATACATCAGCGATAGTCTCCAGAGCTAACTGTCTCTGCAAGGGGGGATAGACATCCTTCGAGGTCGGTGTATATGTGACAGCGGGGAGGGGGACACGCCAGGGTGGTAAATCTGGGACAGCCGCCTGCACTGGCAGGTCGATGTCAAGGCCACGGAGAATGTCACTCACCACCTTGATAAGGTTATGTCCTCCTGCTCGAAGTGGGAGCCTGGGTGCGTCTGGATCCAGGGACGTCCTCATGACAGCAGAGAAGTACGGAGCAAGAAAGGGGTAGTGAAGACACTTAACAGTAAAATAGGACACATTGGCATAAATCCTCTCCACAAGAGGGGGCAAGTTCAGCTCCAACTGCATACTCACAATACGGGTAGAGAGAGAACATCCCAAGATAAATCTCATGACTCGATTCTGGAACTTTTCAAGTGGCTCGAGAGCTGGTCTAGGAAGTTGACACAAGGCAGGAGACAGATAGTCAACCACTGACCGAAGTAGTAGGATGTAGAGGGTCCTCGCCACTGGGATGGAGACTCCTGCAGCATTGTTGGCAAGCCACTTGACAGGTGCAAAGCGGGGCTCCAGACGGTCAAGAAGGCTCTTCACAAAGGGATGAATTCGTTGACGTGCAGGTATAGCTGGGGTGATCCGGACTGGTGCACCTAAATACGTGTACTGTGTGCAGTGAGGGATGACATTACCACCCATGGCGAATGCGGGCAGTGCTCTGCAGTTGCGTGAAGTAAAAATCCTGCTTTTTCTGGGGAGATAATAAGGCCACAGGAGGTAGCAGACACGTAAAAATCATGGAGCATGTGCTGAAGGTCGTGAGAGAGAGAGAGAGAGAGAGAGAGAGAGAGAGAGAGAGAGAGAGAGAGGAGAGAGAGAGAGAGAGAGAAGAGAGAAGAGAGAGAGAGAGAGAGAGAGAGAATTCAAAAGGAAACTTAACGTTGTTAATAATAATAATAATAATAATAATAATAATGATTATAATATGATGATGATGATTATTGTTATTATTATTATTGCTATTGTTGTTGCTATTATTATTAACATTATTATTATTATTATTATTATTATTATTATTATTATTATTATTAATGAAAAGGAAAAACACTATTGGTAGGGCGTTTAATATCTTTCTCAAGTCTTTACCGCTGACTGAAGCCAACTAGTTGTCTCGAGTTTTAAGACTTTTTTGGGATTGTGCAAGCATTCAATGACTTCACAATATAATAATTTCCTAAACACACACACACACACACACACACACACACACACACACACACACACACACACACACACACACACACACACACACACACACACACACACACACACACACACACACACACACACACACACACACACACACACACACACACACACACACACACACACACACACACACACACACACACACACACACACACACACACACACACACACACACACACACACACACACACACACACACACACACACACACACACCACACACACACACACACACACACACACACACACACACACACACACACACACACACACACACACACACACACACACACACACACACACACACACACACACACACACACACACACACACACACACACACACACACACACACACACACACACACACACACACACACACACACACACACACACACACACACACACACACACACACACACACACACACACACACACACACACACACACACACACACACACACACACACACACACACACACACACACACACACACACACACACACACACACACACACACACACACACACACACACACACACACACACACACACACACACACACACACACACACACACACACACACACACACACACACACACACACACACACACACACACACACACACACACACACACACACACACACACACACACACACACACACACACACACACACACACACACACACACACACACACACACACACACACACACACACACACACACACACACACACACACACACACACACACACACACACACACACACACACACACACACACACACACACACACACACACACACACACACACACACACACACACACACACACACACACACACACACACACACACACACACACACACACACACACACACACACACACACACACACACACACACACACACACACACACACACACACACACACACACACACACACACACACACACACACACACATATATATCACAGAGTATTGCTAAGAATAAATATTTACTGAAGAGGAGCTTCAGAAAATTGCTTTTAAAATATCAAGGAAATAACTGATAATGTGATATGAAATTTACTCAAATGCCGCAGATCACATTACTAGACCTTCCCTATACTGACGAGAATGTGTTTTTGAGAAGAAAACTACAAAGTCCTTGTATCTCACTAGCACCTTAAGTGGGGTTTACACGGTCAAACGGTTCGTCGAACGCGGTTCGACAGACAAGTGTTTGAAGTGATGTTCGAACGTGTGAACGGGGTATTTGGTTGTCGAACACGTCTGTCGAACCGCGTTCGACGAACCGTTTGACCGTGTAAACCCCCCTTAAGAAACTAGAATTAATATTGGCTCAACGTTTTACGTCCCGATGCCCTTCTTGTTATCAACTCTCTCCAATGATCCAGGATTGGCATCGCTACGGAACTAAACTGGATTGTTCCGTAGTGAATGGATTTCATTAGTTGTATAAGAATTTCAAAAACAACTGTAATTCGTTTGTTTCGTTCCAGTTATACGTCACGGACTCCCTTTTCTACCAAGGGCTAGGACGGTTGCCTTCTTGGGAAGGATTTGTTTTGGCAGATGTAATCGTTACCCTGAGTGCATGCCCTTGCTAACCTCAAGCCGTGACGAGGCGCGAACCCTCGACCTGACGCCTCAGAGTCGCGGACGCTACCGCTTGAGCCACGGCGATTTCTCAAAAACAACTGTAATAACTACAAAAAAGTCACGAAGACAACAATAGTTTTCTACATACAAAGTCCAAAAAATATTTAACAATACAAATGAATCAGGGAGATTATTGTTATCAATTAAGTTTTATAAACATCTCGTGAGGATTCTCGCTGTCTCAGCACAATATTGTCGCTATTGTTGTATTATTATGTTATTTAGATAGCTAACGAGTGCTTCTTAAGCGCTTTTTGATTGGCATACTCCACGATTTCATCCACAGGCGACTCTCTCTCTCTTTCTCTCTCGATAGCGCACATGAACACAGCCTACACACATAAGCCATTTTCCAGTAACGGAGATCCGAAAAAAGGTGGTGTGTAATCACCTTATTGTGCTTACGGGAAAGAGCCCTATGCTCGTAACTCCACTCCTGGTCGGTTCAATTTTTATTCTTTTTTTCTATGCCTACAGCTACACTAAATATTCTTGGATATTCATTACACATCTTTTATTATCCCTTCACATCTGACAAGTCATTACACTCTCCATCTCTGTTTCTCTTTACTTTATGTATTCTTCGTGCCCAGGCCCGATGAGGGCTGTTTTATTTCATTTTTTGGCCCGTCCTGGTGTCACAATCATAAAAAAATAAAAAATAAATACTCAGTGATATTTATCATACTTGTCCTTAAATCTATGGATTGAGTTAGCATTAACTATCTCCTCGCTTAGCGAATTCCAATCATCAACTACTCTTACACTAAAATAGTACTTTCATACATCCTGCAAAGGAGTTTTCTTACGGAGGCATTTAAAAACCGGGTGTGTATGTATGCTGCAATGCTAGTAGTAGTTGCTGCTGTAGCAGCAGCACCATCGGTACAGTTTAAGATAATATACAGAATTCTTAAATAGGTCGAAAAAGGAAATCACGAGTAATTTTCTGGACGGAGTAACAACTATATGAACACTCGAACAATCGCCTACAGTGAACCAGAAAATAAGTTATCTTAAGGGCGGTTTACACGGTCAAATGGTTCGTCGAACGCGATTTGACAGACAAGTGTTTGGAGTGATGTTCGAACGTGTGAACTGGGTATCTGGTTGTCGAACAAGTTTGTCAAACGTGTTCGACAACCAAATACCCCGTTCACACGTTCGAACATCGTTTCAAACACTTGTCTGTCGAACCGCGTTCGACGAACCGTGTGACCGTGCTAGGGCTTGGCTGCACGATCAAGTGCCAAGTTTGGTGTTCAAACACTATGGAAGACCTACTTATTGCTCACCTCCAACACGTACATGTCAACGATACATAAACGGGTCAGTGTTCCAGTAGCAGTCTCCACAATCAATATTCGACCACAGTTTCGATACCATGCTCCGGAAGGTGTTCGAAACTGACCATGTAGCCGAGCCTGTATTGACATGGGGCTGGATAACTGCGTAGAGATTTTTTTTTTTAAAGTGACCTTTATTGGTACGATTGCCATACTAATTTTTCTTCATATATAGTACATGACATTGATTCAAATTTGACTTAAACTTTTGTAAATCTTGAACTATACTATTTTCTTTAATATTTTCTCTCACAAATAGATAGAAGATATTCAAATTTTACCGAAATCTAAATATTATCAAGTAACTATACTGATGCTAAGTTTGAATTAACGATTTTGGGCGAAAACAAACTTTATGACAGACTTAATCAATACTTTTTCTTTATAATAATGGAAAATATTAATCATATTGTCTTTTGTTCACTTTCTTCCATGAGCACAATTTATGCTTATCATATAATAATATAACCTGGTGCCTGCGGTAGCTTACAGGTAGAGCACACGAGTTGAGGAGCGAAAAACGTGGGTTCGAGCCCACCACCGGGAGTTAAGGGGAGTTTACACGGTCAAACGGTTCGTCGAACTCAGTTCGACAGACAAGTGTTTGAAGTGATGTTCGAACGTGTGAACGGGGTATTTGGTTGTCGAACACGTTTGTCGAAACGTGTTCGACAACCAAATACCCCGTTCACACGCTCGAACATCACTTCAAACACTTGTTTGTCGAACTGCATTCGACGAACCCTTTGACCGTGTAAACCCCCCCTTAACGGGGTATTTGGTTGTCGAACACGCCGAACGTGTCTCGACAACCAAATACCCTGTTCACACGTTCGAACATCACTTCAAACACTTGTCTGTCGAACCGCGTTCGACGAACCGTTTGACCGTGTAAACCGCCCTTTAGGAAGGGTATCGAGCCTTAATCCCCAGCTCCAACAAGTTTGCACCCCCCCAACTCGAATGGGGACTAACTGTAACACATAAAAGGGTACTTACTTGCTTACATATATATACATCAAATCTAAGATGTACCGCATTGTCATATCTCTATACAAGGTGAAGAAATTGCAATGATTGTTGTTTTTTAATGGGGGTAAAAATTAAGCGCAAAGACGAAAATAGAAAACAAATCTCTCTTGGTCTAAATAATAATAATATTTGCCATTATTTCCAGTAAAAAAATAAAAAATAAAAAAATAAATAACAAAAAATAAAAAAGAATTAAGTTGATGTTGACCTCTAACCCTAATAGTTATAAGGCCCGATTTCTTATACAGTGTATAAACCTAGGATACCATACTGTTAGTTAGCTAGACACACAAATGGACTTCATAAACGCATCTGACGCGGTTCTGTACGGGATCCTAGCCATACACAGAGCCGCGTCAGATGCTTTTATAACATCCATTTGTGTGTCTAGCTAACTAACAATATGGTGTCCTAGGTTTACACTGTTAAAGAAATCAGGCCTTAAATATGAAAAAAACTTAAAAGATTTATGGATCCAATACTTTAGAGAAAATCTACAGAAGTTTTTACAAATACACCCATTCGACAGTTCTCACACAGTATTCAAGAGATAACTGCCGAATTAAGATAATGGAAGTTGGATTACTGTCGTAAATATCGTTGCAAATACCGACCGTGTATTGTCAGTTAAGAATTATGCACTCTGTTAATACAAACATACCAATGAATACAAATGGAAAAATTACCTCCATTTGATTAATATTTATCTTCTTTCTGTCTATCATATCAACTCCAAACAATATGCTTTGGTAAGGTTTTCCATTTTGGTTAACATTCGCCATTATTTATATAAATTACGAGAGTGTTTCACTTTGTAATTCACAAGTTTCTTTTTTATTTATAAATGACTAAGAAGAGGCTGCAAGGTACGGAACAGTTTTACAAGGTCAGTATTGTCTTTCCGCTTTCTCCATTTTGCTTTGGAAATTACAGCTTTTTTTTATATTTAATAAAATATTAAAAGGTTGCGAGGTACGGACCAGCTTAACTTTCATTATATAAATCACTAAAAAAAAGCTTCGAGGTAGGAAACGAATTAACAACAATGGTATTGTCTTGGCACTAATTTTCTTTTTAATTCTTCTACTTATTTTATAAATTATTAAAACTACCTTCCAGGTGCGAAACAGTTTAACAAGGGCAGTGCTGTCTAACCAATATTTTCATTATTTTTTTTTTCAGATTCACTATTATTTTATGTTAATTAGTAATAAAAGCTTCGAAATACGAAGCAGGTTAACAAGGGCAGTACTGTATATCAACTTTCTCCTATATTATATTTGAAATTCGCCATTAATATTTAGTTATTATACAAAAGCTTTGAGGAACGTAATAGGTTAACAACGACAGAGTTGCCTCGCCATTTTCTCTCTGTTTTGGAATTCACCGAATTTTTATAAATCATTAAAAAGTTGCGAGGTACGAAACAGTTTAACAAGGGCCAGGCTGTCTTGCCACTTTCTTTTTTGTATTGGAACAATATTCCCCTCCCCCTTTCAACGCTGTAACGATTTCCGATTCGCCTACATTCGAGTTTCGAATTGCATGGTTGGGTACCCCGGCAACGGTCATGAACTGAATATAAAATGGAAATGTGTAAGAGATTAGTTTCAACTGTGCCTCTGTTAATGTGAATGAAACGAGCCCAAATTATTTTATTATATATATATATATATATATATATATATATATATATATATATATATATATATATATATATATATATATATATATATATATATATATATATATATATATATATATATGAATCATTTCTACCCCGACCGGGACTTGAACCTAGGACACATAATTACTGTGCCAAGGTGCTACCAACTACACCAACAGAGTGGCATTCAGATAGAATGCGTTCATTCCTAGTATAGCAGATAAAAGTTGTAAGATTTGTTTCCCTTTTAAGGCCTTCTGCGGTGTAGTTGGTAGCTCCTTGGCACAGTAATCATGTGTCCTAGGTTCAAGTCCCGGTCAGGGTAGAAATGACTCACACACACACACACACACATATATATATATATATATATATCTATATATATATATATATATATATATATATATATATATATATATATATATATATATATATTACTACAATGTTTGTATACGAATTTCAGGACGGGTAAGTTTTGTGGAGGATCAAGCCAACTCAAGTTAGTTGGGGGTCCCATGACCGGATCAGTTTAGACAATGGGTGTCAAGAGGGCATACACATGTAATATGTTGAGGTAAAACCAATTACTAATCTCGTAAGGCTGGTGAGAACCAGTGACACCATATGAACATGGGAAAAGTTCTCGACAAAGTAGATCAGTGTCCTATGTTCATGGAGATCACGTTCCACCCATGACTCCACACATCTAATGGTGTACTCTATGAGCATGATGGGTTGACAGGGGCTACCAGACAAGGAACGACACTTCTCTATTATTCTTACCTTGAAGAGGTATTAGCGAATAGCTTCTTACAAAATCACGTTGAGGAGTCGAACTCGATACCTCTTGGGTACGTTAGGGTATTAACCACTAAGCTACAATAGGGTGGTCGCATATGCAAAGGAAAATGACGTAAAATGGGAAATTATTAATACACAAAAGTTTAATCAAAGTTCTACCTAGATACAAGGGTTCTCGATAGCATTTTCCTACCAGAACACCCTCAAATGCCATCATTATTCGCAAGAGGAAAATACGAAGGTGCAGATTTCAAGTTTCTCGCTCAGTTCCATTTATTTTTACGACACTTGGGGGACCATGGAGGCGGTATTCGTGTCCCTCATCCAAGGAGAAATGAAATCCTCGTAAACCAAGAGAGAGAGAGAGTGAATGAACTATGGGAGCCAGAGGACACTCACCACATCACTTGGACAAGAATCTCAGAAGTAAGTAGCAAAAGAGATTGAGATTTAAGGGAGAGTCACGAAACATCGAAAATATAGAGTAACCAGAGGTATAAATCTATATTTTCACTTGTATTAAGAAGAGAGGGGCAACATTCATATTAAAAAAGTTAAATGATCATAGTTATTTAATTCAATGCCTAAGTATATCTTGACAAAAAATATACACAGTTAACACTACGAATTATGTTGATGTGCTGAAATATAATAGCCGTGATTCAGGGTGTGATATTTTACATAAGCAAATTTGACTAGCTTTCAAAATAAAAAGAGAATAATGAAAAAAAACAACAACAACAACAATGAGTTGTCTCAATACTTTCTTGTATTTCATCTAAGCTGACACGGATTATGCCATGAGATTATAGGAAGAATACTATAGTACACATCTAAATGACTCACAGCAAATTAATTCTAAATATGAGGGCAAGCAAGGGAATTAAAAAAAAAATACTTTTACAAGAATCGTTTTTGCGAGACAACTAATAATGAGAATCGAAATGTTTAAGAGGAGAAAATGAGAAAGGAATAGAGAGAATATTGACAAGGATTATTGAGAAAAAGCCCTTTCAAGATTTACATATGATAGCTAGCCATAGAGAGAGAGAGAGAGAGAGAGAGAGAGAGAGAGAGAGAGAGAGAGAGAGAGAGAGAGAGAGAGAGAGAGAGAGAGAGAGAGAGAGAGAGAGAGAGAGAGAGAGAGAGAGAGAGAGAGTTCAAAATGTTAAGTATTCAACGTCAGTGAGAGAGAGAGAGAGAGAGAGAGAGAGAGAGAGAGAGAGAGAGAGAGAGAGAGGAGAGAGAGATGAGAGAGAGAGAGAGTGTGTGTTTCCGATAAGTGGCAGAAAGCAATTAAGCATCCAATAAAAATCAAAGGAAGATGAAAGCTATTATAATGATCAAATATATAATCACATAATGACCGATTTAATGATCAAAGACCATCTACATCCACTAAAAAATAAGAAAATAAATGAAATATAATAATAAAATGAGATGGCGAGATAAAACTACTATTATCTTTTCATGAAAACAAAGAGCATGGGCGGGGTCAACTATTAAATATTTAAAAGAACTGAAATATTTTCAGTGTTCTCAGAGTGAGGAGAGGCAAATTTGAAATTGTATAAGACTTTTCGTAAATCACAAGAAATGAAGATTGTGTGAACAATGTTTGATTGTCATTTATTCCAAGAGGATTAAGAAATCTTTTTAAGTCTTTTATGATCGAAAAATAATCATGCATTAATAATAATAATAATAATAATAATAATAATAATAATAATAATAATAATAATAATAATAATAATAATCTATCAACATCTGTATACAAAAGCCATAGTGGTCGCCTTGGCCGAGTAGCTGCGCTTGTGAGTTTGATTCGTCAGGTTGTGGATTCGAGCCCCAGCCACGGTTTTGAGGTTAGGAAAGCCATTCACCTCAGGGTAACGGTCACACTTGCAAAAACCAAAGTTCTTCGAAAGAAAGCAACGTCCTAGCCCTTAACAGAAAAAGGAGTCAGTGACGTAAAACCTGATTATCATCTATATACATAAGACATTAATCCCCCTTATAAAGGGGGTGGCTGAGTCAAAGTAATAAGAGGGGCTTCCCAGCCCCTTACCTAAGTCTAATTTAGTTGACTTTTGCGACACGCAGGGATGCACGGAGGAGGCATTCTTGCCCCTCTCAGAGGAATAATAATAATCATAATAATAATAATAATAATAATAATAATAATAATAATAATAATAATAATAATAATAACAATAATAATAATAATAATAATAATAATAATATTGAAGGGATTTCGCTATGCCTTTAAACAATGTCTAATAAAATTATATTCAGATTTTATGAAGTGTTATAAGGTAACGAAACTGAATGATCAGTAGCTACCACGCAATGACACACACACACACACACACACACACACACATATATATATATATATATATATATATATATATATATATATATATATATATATATATATATATATATATATATATATATATATATATATATATATATATAAAGCAACAAAAATATAAAAATAACCCGCTGAGGTAAATTTATATTCAAACAGCCAACTCTAACAAACTCACTTAAAAGAAAGCGCCGAAAGGAATGAAAAAAAAAACAAATAAAACAAAACACCAAAAAGAAAAAAAAAATAACTGGCATAAAAAAAAAAATAACTGGCATAAAAAAAAAAAAAGTCGTAGGCCTATAGGCCTACATCTCAACATCAAAGACAAGCAAGTCAATTTGGAACCGGAACATTATTTCCCAATTGGTTTGTTTCGTCTCTTGATATCAAGAATGAGGCAAGGTCGTTCGGGTTCTACAAGGACGATGGAATAGCTTCAGAGACTATTTTTTCTTCTTTTTTATTTCCTTTTATTTGCTTTGTTGTTCGAGTTATTCGGTATCTTCGTTATTCGATTAAGCTATTTATTCGTGAATTCATTTATCTATTCATATTCTCGTCGTTTTTTGTCTATTTCTTGATATTGGTATTAAAATAATTTATATATACTCTTTCTAAGACGTTAATTAAATCTTCTAATATTTTCTTTTTATTTAGTTATTCCATTAGTTTGTTTATTCACAGTCCTATTTATTACCAGCTTATTCCCTTTTTTTTCAATTTTTATTTACCTCTTGTTGTGGATATTGCAAGAATAATTTGTATATCCTTCGATGTTATATGTTAAACTCCACTCTCATTTTAATATTTATTTATCGTTCGATTATTTCTTAATTTCTTCTTTTGTCTCTGATTCTTATTATAAAGATTGAGAAAATAATTTTATTTTGTTTCTTATAAGATTCTTGAATAAGACAATGGGAAGCTTATAGTGTAAATTCATTGCAATACATTTGATTCAAAATTGACAGTATATAACTAAAACCTTTAAGGCTGCTTTCACACCAAAGTGGCACGTCGTACGTGGCACGCCAGTTTAAAACGAACATCCGGAAATATATGAAGCCTTTCACACAGAAATGGCGTGACACGTCCCATGTGCCACGCCACTTCTGTGTAAAAGGTTTCATATATTTCCGGATGTTCGTTTTCAACTGACGTGCCACGTGGCATGCCACGTGCGACGTGCCACTTTGGGGTGAAAGCGGCCTAAGACTGTCCTATATAGAAGTGAAAATAAAAACGGAGATATACTCAATATACTCCCTTTGTGTCCACCTCATTTTAAATGGGGACTAACGGTGACATATAACACGGCAAGTATCATCATCTATGTTAAGAAAACTTTGTCATACCATCCTAGATTCTCCTCCTTATGTCAAGTACTATCACTTGAATTCGAAGATGACTCTTACTGGAGAGAGAGAGAGAGAGAGAGAGAGAGGAGAGAGAGAGAGAGAGAGAGAGAGAGAGAGAGAGAGAGAGAGAGAGAGAGAGAGAGAGAGAGAGAGAGTCAATATAATTTCATTTGTTCTTGAGATCTGCTTCTCTTATAAAGTTTTACTCTTGGAAGTTCTATTAACTTTTCCTCTAACTTTTAAGGTCAGTAGAGTTTCTTGTACTAACAAAGCTGAATATTAGAATCGTAGAGAGAATTATCAGAAAGCAGAAGATTTTAAATATTACCAACACAAGCTCTCTAGATAGAACTGTAACACATAATAATAATAATAATAATAATAATAATAATAATAATAATAATAATAATAATAATAATAATTACAATAATAATAAATAATAATAATAATAATAATAATAATAATAATAATAATAATAATAATAATAATATGCTAGAAATATGGGGACTTTGTTATTGGTTTAATAAAATGTAAAAAAAAAGTTTTATGCTTCAGACCTGGCAACAGTGGGGAAGGTGACATTCTGACATCCTCACCTGCGAGTGAATAATAACGTTTAACAAAAGGAGACGAGGTGCCAATTGAAATTAAACTGGTGTTAGTATCACAGCTAATTCTGATCCAAAATGCAAAACTAATATATTATCAAATGTTATTTTACTAATTATTTTTTTAGATACTCTACCTACCGACAGAAAACAGCCCTCTTATCTCAACTTAAAACAAAAAAACATTTCTTTCCATGTGTACTTGGCCCAGTATTTCTCAATAATATTCATCTGATTGAAAAGCAGAAGAAAACTGCAGAAAAAGGAATAAAACTCAAGTTGTACCGTCATATATGAACATTTTTTGGTAAACAATAACAATATTCTTGGATATTCATTACACATCTCTTGTTATCCCTTCACATCTGACAAGTCATTACACTCGCAATTTCTGTTTCTCTTTACTTTATGTATTCTTCGTGCCCGGACCTGATGAGGGCTGTTTTCTTTTATTTTTTGTCCCGTTGTGGAGTCACAATCATTAAAAAACAATTTTAAAAAAATAAATAAATAAATATATAAATAAGTAAACAAAATATCAATGATAATCATTTCGATGGGAAAAAGTCCAGAAAAATTTTACGGATATTTTTTTAATTTCATTTCCAGGATATGGAGAGAGATATTAAAACAATATATGATACACAATTACATGTGAGTATGGATAGTGCAGATTTTTTGTTTTTATGATTGTGACACCAGGACGGGCCAAAAAAAATAAATAAAATAAAACAGCCCTCATCGGGCCTGGGCACGAAGAATACATAAAGTAAAGAGAAACAGAGATGGAGAGTGTAATGACTTGTCAGATGTGAAGGGATAAAAGATGTGTGAGGAATATCCAAGAATATTCAGTGTAGCTGTAGGCATAGAAAAAGAACCGTAACTGAAGGAAGACAACATAAATACAAATGCAACTGGATAGACACCAGTCTCCATGAATATAGATATTGGTACATTTTATTTTTTTTTATTTTGGTACGTTCCAATCATGCAAATTTTATCAATTTATTCAATCTCATTCAACATATAAAAAATTCATGCCAAAAAAAAAAAAAAATTCTCGAGTAAGTAAATTTTCGAGCGACCTCTTAATGGCATATGTTAACAGTTCCGTAATAGTCTACAACTAGAATCTTAGATGTAAACTTGAATATCAATATTTCTAAATCCCAATTGCTTCCTAAATGCTTGCACTTTCATTTTTTAAACTTCACATATAATCAGGATTAAGGGAATGAATCTTAAGCTATAATGGCATCTATATTTGTATAACTTAATTTAATTATCAAGTAAGTAGTCGCCGTGGCTCAAGCGGTAGCGTCCGCGACTCTGAGGCGTCAGGTCGAGGGTTCGCGCCCCGTCACGGTCTGAGCTTAGCATGGGCATGCACTCAGGGTAACGATTACATCTGCCAAAACAAGTCCTTCGCAAGAAGGCAATCGTCCTAGCCCTTGGTAGAAAAGGGAGTCTATGACGTAAAACCGGAACAATTTAATTATCAAGTAAAAAAATAAGCTAATGCCAAGGTGCAAACAAGATTATCTTTACAAAGTCAATGAGACAAAATTTATTACAGTTTTTGTCATAACGACCAAAGCCTTTTGAATTAAACCTTCTGCCTAATGATAAACGTAAGAAAAGTAGTAAAACATAATACAGAGAAAACATAGAAAATAAAAGAACGATGATATAAGTTAAAAAAAATTATCCAAACAAATATAGAGCGGAGGAACTGATGAACTGTCGTTTAATTACAGATTACTTAACCCATTTCATGTCAGAGCTCTAAAACATTTCATGAGAAAATATACATCATGAAATGAACTGGATGGGGGGAGATGAGGAAGATCTCTGGGGAGAAGGGATGGTAATAACGAAAAAAAAAAAATTAAAAGTAAGAATGATAT
>JAXCGZ010009667.1:92500-101425 GCA_037179515.1 Halocaridina rubra
TGCCTCATAGGCATCAGTGCCAATTTCACTATACTGGTAATTCTGTAAAAAAAGAGAAAAAAAATCTTACGTAAAACCATAACGTCCCTCAAAAATAAATGTAACATAGAGGTAACAGAAGATGACATGTATAAAATTACCGTGTATTTATATCTGATACTTACAGGTGTCAGGAAATTCAAAGTATACAAAGTAACGTTAATTTATCTATTATACTTACATGTGACAGAAGATTCCAGGCATGCAAATTAACGTCTATCTATCTCTTTTAATTACAGATGACAGAATATTACAGTCATGCATATTAATTATTATTTATCTCCTATGCTTACAAGTGAAATATTTCTGGTATACAAAGTTACAAGGTAACAGGAGATTGAGTGTATAAAAATTAACGTGTACTGTATTTATCTCTTATACTTACAGGTATCGTTAGATTACAGGTATGAAAATTAATCTTTCATACTTACAGGTGATTTAGCGTAAGGATCGAGTGTCTCTCTGGAGGGATTGGCCAGAACGGTGTTCCTTCCTGAAGAACCACTGCAGAAGGCCTCGTTGGAGGGAACCATCAGCTTAATATCATCATGGCAGCAACTACAACATTCTCCGGTGTACCAAGTATCGGAATTGGAATTACGACTGGTATTATTGGTGGTGTGAGTGGCTGAGCTGGAGTAGGTTCGAGCAGAGGTGTGCCGTGTGTAGCTCTGAAAGGAAAAAAAAATTTAATCAAACAAATATTTTTTACAATTTTGTGTGTCACAATTAGTCCTCATTCGAGTGCCAGTGGATATTGACAGGTTGCAGCCGGGGGATCAAGGATGGTATTCTTGCAAACGCCTCGTGGTTGGATCGAGGCCACGATACTTAGGTTTATCACTACGAGCTTTACCACTGAGCTACCGCGGACTTTTCTTTTATGAGTGAGACACTAGGACGGGCAAAGAAAATTGCCTTTATCGGGTTTGGGTACAAAGATAACATAAATCAAAGAGAAACTTAGATAATCTAAGATAAATATAATTAAGAAAAAACAAGACTCGAGTTTTTCTCAATCCTAAATAGAGAAATAATTAACAAAAAAGGAAAGGGAAAATGATGAGAAATTTTAAGAGGCTATGCAAAGAAGAAATACAGTTGACATATAGATAATATGAAAAACTATGAAAAACATTTAGGGAGATGTTCGAAAATATCTGTAATTGAGGTCAATAATTTATATACTGTTGACAATGGAATACAGTAATGTATTAAAAGAAGTTAAAAGCACATGTAGACAAGCATTAAAGACGTATGTATTATTTTAAATTAAGCTTGTTTACAACAAAATACATTACATAAACTGTAAAGCTAAAATAAGAATTCTCATAAAGTTGTTTGAAATCATTGTTGCAAAACGAATAAACACGAGCAAAGAGCCAAATCAGTTTGTGTATATATATATATATATATATATATATATATATATATATATATATATATATATATATATATATATATATATATATATATATATATATATATATATATATATATATATATATATAACACACACACACACACACACACACACACACACACACACACACACACACACACACACACACACACGAGTCGAAAAGCGACTGACGCGAGTTCGATCCCACTCTGGGGCGTTAGAAGGGGTATCCAGTCTTAATCCTCCAATTGCAGCATGTGTTGAGACGCGATGTCACAAATAAAACGATGCATACCTCTAGATTTTAAAGTCTTGGTTTCTTTCTATATCGCACGTGAAAAAACTAAAAATATAAACAAGTCGAACTTCGTCTTATCAACAGCATTATATGCACATAAGTTCCTAGGAATGCTAATATAATCCAAAGTTATCCAACAATGGCAGAAACTAATGATAAAACAGCCAGAACAATGTAGACAGCAATATGCTGACAACCGCAAGCAATCATAACTATGTCATTAACTTTGGACATAGTTATGTCATTAACTTAGGGTGTCATTAATCTTCCTAATTCTTGCTCTCTTCTGTTTGTCTGTCCGTGGGTATGTCTGTTAAGATACTTTTGTCATTCATTTCTTTGATCTCCAAAACAAGTTTCAAAAACTCTCTCACATAGGACAGAAACTTTTGTTTACATATACTTGTTGCTGACAATACTCATTTATTTCAATACGAAATACTACTACTATTACTACTACTACTACTAATAATAATAATAATAATAATAACAATAATAATACAGTAATAAATTATCGTTTTTTCACTCATGATCCCATCCAAGCAGAAGCAAGCAATATGGTCACAACAACAACAAAAGTAATAAGTTAGCAAGGCTTCATCCTACCCTAGCAATCCTCACTGCTTCAATGAGTTAAATTTAAACGCATAAAAGGGGAAAATGCCCTTTTCACGTTCTCTTCAGTATTTCAGTCAGCACTTACGACTCTCAGGGTATACTATTTATCTTTATACATGAACCATAAACCCGTAGGGCATACTATATATCTACCAATGCACATGAACATAAATCAACCTTACAAGTGGCGGAGTAGCCAAATCAAAGCAGAACCTTGCCTGTGCGGGAGGAATATATAATGGAGAGGATTCCCAGTCCCCTCGCTCCACCCCATTTAGTCGAGTTGGACACATAGGGAGTATTCTTGCCTCTAACCAATGGCATTCTAGGGTAGTGTTATATTTATGTTATCAAATAAACACGCCATATGTGAAAACATGAATCATATTTTACCCCTTCATGTGTCTTAGGTTCGAGTCCCGGTCAAGGGGTAAAATATAATTCTTAAATGTATAGGTATTCAATGATAAATGATTCACATTATTCATACCTGTGACATCAGATTAGTTTTGTGAGTGTTGGCTGATGACCTCGAGGGAGAAGGTGAAGAGTTCAACAGACCTTTCGACCATGATTCTGAAAAAAAAAAAAAAAAATCATATATTTTTCCCTTCAACAAAATTTTAAATGCAGGTATTTACATTTTGTTATAGGGTTAATATGGATTATATTCATCATTCTATTCATAAGTAGTTATATTTTGCTAATCATATGATGCCCTCAAAAGTACCAAGGAACAATGCATTTGGATTATCTGGTAGTATAATGAAAGATACACCATTAATTTCAAGAGTTGAAATAGCAAAGTCTACGGACCAGCAGTCTTGCTTCATACTCATGTTTCATGATTTGGGCCTAAAATGAGTATTGGAGAAGAGTTTTACTATGCTCCTCCAAAATTCATTACAGGCCCAATAGGAAAAACATCCTTTGGAGACGCCTAAAGAGCAACAAAGACAGAAGAGTAATGTCAGATATGAATTCTCCAAGTGGACGTAGAGAGTACTAACAGGATATTGAGGATTGACTGTGGTAAATTGGACAAGTGGTAAGTGTGGTTTTGGTTAATAAAATGAAAGTATTCTAAGAAACACAAAATATAGTGTTGAAGGCACTGGCATAAAATTGTAGCTAGTCCGAGGTTTGATGAATTGGAGTGTGTGCTTAGGACGATTAAAAACTAACCAATATGATATTGTTTGACTATTACCAATTGAGAGTTTTACGTACTTCGCCAAGGTATGGTACTACTTCAAAACCTCTCTATACTCAAGAGCCACAGCCTACTTTACAAGGAGGGTGACCTGAGTTGAAGCAAATAACTAGACTCAATATGGGAGGAAAATACAAAGATAATTATTCACTGCCCCCTCACTTTGCCCCATTTAGAAGGCTTTTACGACACGCAGGTGAGCACGGAGTATTTCTGCTCCTCCTCAATGGTATCCCCAATTCTCACCTAATCTGTTTTTTGCGAATTCATCTTTGATCTTGGCTGTTCCGTCATCCACTTCTGCATAATCTGCCGTTGAGGAACCAATAGAATCAAGCAATTTACGTTCTGATTTGTCTGAGTGTAGTCTGTCCACCTCAACGGCCGCTGCCCAGAGGCCTCCAACTTCACTCCAAGGTTCAACAACTCCACACATCTTGTTCTTGCTAGTATCTGGGTGGAGGGAGAGATAAAGTAAAAATTCATTCAGTGTGAATGTCGTATGAATGTATTTAGCATAAAAAAGTATAAAGAATATATAAAAGAGAGTTTGCTCTATTTTGATAAAAATTTAAAAATTCATTATCTCCCAAAACGAAAATAAAAAAGTATTACAATTGATCAAAGATCCCTGGGGCCTAAATGGGCAAGAACACAAGTAGAGGAACATAATCTGCTCTTAGCATCATTGTTCAATAACAAGCACATATCCCATATCAACAAATCAAAGAACATAATATATATTTTGATGGTGTTAACTATAACACGAGAAATTTCAAGAGGAAATACTAAAATCCATGAACACAAAGAAAAAATGGAAAATACCTGATGGAATATTCGAATGAAGTCTCCTGGCAAACCATCTGGCCATTACGGTGCAAGTGACAACTACCACCACCATAGCAACTGCCCCACCTGCTAACACCAGAAACCAAGCTGATCTCACCACTCCAACACCTACTCCTGGATCCTGAGGATATAAGAGAACTTATTGCTGTATATCAGAGACACTAAGCACATATGTTAGGCAATACAATATTGTAAACGGAATTAAATTAAGTCTATAAAGCTCTCATTTTCCAAATAAATAAAAAGATTCTCAGTGCGGAGCAAGAATGGAACTACTACTACTACTATTACTACTACTACTACCACTACAACTACCACTACTACTGCTAATACTACTCTACTACTAATAATAATAATTATAATAAAAATAATAATGTATGAAGAATATAATTCTCCTTTTCTAGCAACTGACCTTAAGATGTGTTCTCAACAAATTGAGTCTGGCAGGAGGCGAGATGGGTCCCTGACCTTTCACCGTAGAGGCTGCTAGGGTTACGCTAATCCGCGATGAGGTCACATTAGGCAAGGTCAATGAAGTCAGGTCACCAACCACACTCACGTTGTGCGTGATACCGGTGTCACTCTCATGAATCACAACCTGGACAGGACATGAAAGTAGAATGCATTATGAAGAATATTATTACATAATTCAAAATAAAGTCTTCATATACATACTTAAATAAAGTTCTATATACTCTCTATCTACATACAGTGGTCACATTTCCTCTTGTAAGGAGGGTGGCCGGCCAAGAACGTGCATTCATTACGAACCAAGACACACCTCAAGCACTCCTCTTAGCTCCTTGGGGATAAAGGATTGCCACATTTCCCCTCCCCCACCGTCCTTCTTGGGTCACCTACATGGTAGGCGGACAAGTGAACTGGTTTACCCCCACCACTGCATCACATGGCAACTACCCAAGTACCCGCCTATCACAGTTCACTGAGCTAGCAGGTGCCAAAAATTGCTTTGGCCAGTGTCACCTATATACAATCTTCCTCTACTCATTGCCATCACTAATACGCTCTCTTCCCTGATCCACAAACATTTCACGTGCATCCAATGCTCTTTTCACGTCATCCATCAATCTTATTCTAAGTTTTCCCTTTGGCCTTAATTTAACCACTTTTGCACTCCACATTCTCTTTACTAGTCATTCATTACTCATCCGTTCCATGAGTCCAATTTAATTCAATACTCTCAGATCTAACTTATATGACAGCTTTCTTTCAACACCTGTTCTCTGCGTTGCCATCTTATTTCTCACTCTATCTGTTATGGATACACCATCCATACTTCTCGAACACCTCATCTCCATTAAATTCAACTTGTTCTTTTCATCAACTCTTGCATTCCAAGTCTCAGCTCCATATAATGTTGTTGGCACAATCACACTTTCATATATTTTTGCACTCATTCCTTTATAAAGAGGGGACTTCCAGTCACCCCACTCCGTCACACTTAGTCAACTTTTATAACATATAGGGGAACACAGAGGAGGTAATGTAATTTTAAGTTCGTTAGGAAGCTATGAAGCGTACCTGGTATTTAGTGACGATACCATGGGCCTGATGAGGGGAAAGTGGGCGCCAATGTAAAGTGAGGGTATATAAACCGTCCTCCGTCCTGGCTGCCCACCATCTGGATAAAACTACCCAGCCTGAAGGTACTGTCAAGAAAAGTGAAAGTATGTACATTGCAACATTTAAGCCATATAATTTAATTTAATTATCACCAACATGTTTGAAGATACTGTAATAATGTAAGAGAACTGCAAAACTTAATGAAATAATAAAGATCTTTAGTGGAATATCCATTTAGAAAGAAAACCCCGAAGGACGAACATTTGATAAATAAATGAATAAAACAATAATTAATATTGAAACAAAGCTATTACCATACGCATTCGAAAGACACAGTGAAAAAAGATAAAATACCATACTGAGCTTTAATGATAGCATAGATATGAGTACTTAGAATCTAGGACTGAAAAGATTCTTACTGTGGCGTATTACTGAGTAAATTTAGAACTTTTTGAGATAGTAAAATCTAAATAGGAGATAAGAAAAAAAATGGATGTTTGATTGCGATTCAATAAACAGCATGATATTTCTAGGGTTCTTCAGCTTTAGCTGAAGACCTTTAAAAATATCATGCTGTTTATTGATTCGCAATCAAACATCCATTTTTTTTCTTATCTCCTATTTAGATTTTACGATCTCAAAAAGTTCTAAATTTACTCAGTAATACGTCACAGTAAAAATCTTTTCAGTCCTAGATCCTAAGCTCACAACATTCTAATTTACGATTTAGCAGCATATATAAAGAGGCAAGTCGACCATTACATTCATGTTAAAAGGTCATGATCTAGTAAAGATTAATAGCCCCCAGAATCCCATGTAAATTTCAATAACCCCGTGAAATGCTAGGTAAGGTTAGGTGATTTGCCTTGTAAAGATGAATAACCTTAGGGCACTCTGGGGTTATTTTTCCTTACATGATGCAAAATTCTATACCTTTGGCGCTTTCCATGATGAATGTCCTTTAAAACTAGAGCGAACTGACAAGGCAAAAACTGAGCAAAAACACGGATGCAATGCTTTACCACCCTTAGTTTGTGTCAACATAGGCGGATCTTGTAAAGATGAGGAACCTCCAAAATCCCAGATAAAGTTAAATAACCCTGTAAATAGTTGGGTAAGGTAAGGTGACTTGCCTTTTAAATATAAATATCACTATAGACCAACCAGGAGTTACTCTTCTTTACAAGATCAACACAGTCAAATTCCTGGAATTTCTTACCATCTTGGGGAGTCGTGAAGGCCTGCATATTGGATGGCACTCCAAGAACCCCTTTGTAATGGGGAAGGAGAAAGAGCCAGTATGAGGTGTAGGGTTCTAAATCAGCCAAGACATAAGTGTTCCGGTTCTGGGAGAGTGTATACCCCAAAATGCGGAGATCTGAGGAGGAGAAAAACACTTCGCTATTAGGAATGGATAAGTAAAGGTATGATAAAGATTTAATTTCATTATCGGATGGACATGATGGCTTCGAGCTCACCGCGGGGCGTTAAGGAAGGATATCCGGCCTTCATTCCCCAGTTCTAACCTGTAGGCGTCGCACTCATAAAAAGTCATGAAGTGTGCTTACAGTATTTTACAAGTAGGTGATTAAAACGTACTTAAAATATTGTCAAGTTCCTGACTATCTAAAATGAATCAAACAATTAGGTTAAATTTAACTTCATTTTAGCCAATAATGAAAGGATAGATGAATAAAATATTTAGGTTAAATTTAACTTCATTTTAGCCAATAATGAAGGGATAGATTATCTTATTATCAACTGAAAACTATCATTTAGGCCCCATTAAAGTATAGTTTACTTAATTGGTTAATTACTTAATTAAATTTTGAACATTTTTTTGCAATAATTCAGCATATTTACCAGTGCAGACTGAATCAGTGACCGCCTCGGGTTTACTAGAGGTTGTTTGGTGGCTTGAGTTCCAGGCAGGGATATGCAGCGATTCAGGATCTGAAACAAAAGTAAGTTGTTTAGTTATTAACTTTTTTTGGAAACAAAGTTTACAAAAAACTAGTCATGTGATTAGAATTAATTCCATGGGGCCTATAACAACCTGGATCAGTCAAATACAGGAATTAGGAATTTAGTACATTTCGGCATAGTAGTTTTGGCACCAGCTACTTGGGCGCTAAACCCAGTTTAGCGACGGACGTTCCGGCACTAAGAAGAATGTGATATATTGAAAAACTAACCGTATTTACAAAAATGTGGGCACAAACACGTTAGTGCCCAAATGACATCGCCTAATAGTCCAATTCTGGGTATTAGTGTGATAGGACCTACTACCATGCCTCTTTAAGACATGCAACAACTGTTGCTGTCTTTTTTAAACACGAATGGATTAGATCCACTCCTAAACAATTTTACCCAAATCTATTAGGACTGGAGATATAACAGTTCTAATCAACATATCACCAAAAAGAAAACATCATGATGAAAGTATACATCACAAGAAAATGCACAGTTTGTAAATATAAAGTAAAAAAGGTTACCCATGTCATTTAAAGGCATTTTATGGAGAATATCCATCCAGTCTTCCACATCTTCGTCTTTCATTTCGAAGTCCGAATGTTGGCGTGGCTTCTCACTCTCTCTAAAGATATCTTCCGGGTCTGCATAACGAGGGTACTGATGGTGATGGACATCCAGTACTTTATGGTTCAGAAGGGGATTGGTGAGGTCGTGGTTATGCAACTGTTGCTGAACACGTGGTGGAAGGACACCAAAGCCTCGCGTGCAGCCCAGGATAAATATACCTTCCATGTGGGTGGGTCGCCCTAGCTGTGAAAAAAAATACAATAGAGTTAAATTAGATGAAATAAAGTAAAATACAACGAAAACTATATATAAAGCCAGGTCAGTCAGCAGCTTTTCCAAAGTGTGTATTTTTTTTTTTTTAGTTTGGAATGGTAAGTGATA
>JAXCGZ010009668.1:0-2500 GCA_037179515.1 Halocaridina rubra
ATATACTGTACTATTGCCTTTCTTATCAATTCACGTTCAGGACTGAATTGAAGGTTTGCCCCATGAATTTTGTTGATTCTTAGCTTTGTAAACCTAAAAATACTCCTCAGACCACGTCCTGGCCTTATGTTTATAAACATGATTTTATCTATGAAATAATTTCCCAGAGTGAGCTATGCATTACTGTGTAGCCCGCATCAGTTATAAATAAATTTACTATTTTCATCAATAAAATAAGTCTTCTCTGAAGTCTCCAAAATGTAGCCTCTGCATTTCATTCCCACCTCGCTCTCTACTCTCACGCTAGTGACCTTTCGAGGTGACACATTGATGCTTCACATCGCCTTTCCACATAGTTCAGCTTACCCTCCAAGACATTTCAGAGTGACATATAGCTACTTCTTGTCTCTTTACACCAGCTCGCCATCCAAGGCCCTTTGACACATAGCTGCATCTTCTCGTCCCTCCACACCATCTCGCCCTTGAAGAGAATGCCCAACAAATCCATGCAGGCCACCCTTCCTTTCAGACTGGTTCCTGTGTCTCCCAATGCCACTAGAGGAACCCTACCAGAGATGCCAACAAGATGGAGATGGACCTTCGCTTCTTTGTCACTCCTCTCCATGCTGCCTTGCATTGTCTCTCTGCACTGCCTTCCTCGCCACCAGCTCACCTTCTAAAAGAAGACCCTATAAATCCATACAGTCCTTCTTCCCCTTCAGGCCTGTTCCTGTACCTTCTAACGGCAGTTAGAGTTGCCCTTCCTCACTCCAACGAAATGGAGACGGACCCAATCTTCTCTAAGGCCTACCCCCTACTAGGCACATACATAGAGTCCTGCTTTACCAGATGGACCCACTCATCTCCAAGGCCGACGCCTTACTAGGCATGTTGACGGCATGGTCTCCCTGCTTTTCAGGGCTGGCTTATATGCCTGCCTACACCAGTTAAAACTGCCTATTCAGACACCAAGAATATAGAGACAGACCCACTCGTCTCAAAGGAGAACTCCCTACATCATGCATAGACGGTCTCCTGCCAAATTCGGCCCAACGAAGGATTTTGTAGTGTCTTCCTGCCCGTCTAGCTGTCTGCCACATCTTCACAACGTCAGATGGAGCCACTTTGTTGAATGCCTTAGTCTCCAAGGCTGATTCCTTTCTGCACTCAAAGATGGTCTTCTACCGGTTTTGGCGACTTTCACATTACTCTCTCTTCCGCCAACGACAGTAACAGCAGATTCTGCATTAAGGATAACATTTTCAGGGCATAATTCCTTGCCGATGTAAAATTGCCCCAATCTCACTCTCTATGGATACAAGCAAAATGGTTTTGGATGCAGACTTCATATATAACCACCACCTCCCCAAGGGCATCTCCAACAACGTTTCTTCAACACCAACGTAATTCACTACAACTTACAGACGCATTGCTCACGTCCATATAAACCAACTCATCATCCAAAGTGCGATTCAACATAGCCAAAACACCTACCCAGCCTCCAAATTTTCACCCTGAGATCCATCATTCAAACTCACATGGATCACCCACGAATTGTATACTTTGTATTTTGGATCATTTTGTATTTTACATACTATACTGTATATTTTGTCTTGTGTAAACACAATTGTTCTCTTTTCAAAGGGGAAAGTTTTCTGTACTGTCGCCTTTCCTATTGATTCACAATCAGGATCGATATCAAGGCTTGGCCCAGAAATAATTTAGATTTCTATTTTTTTTAAAGCTAAAAATGCCTCCTCAGGCCGCATCCTGACCCTATGTTTATAAACATGACCTCAACTTTATGATAACTTCCCAGAGTGAGCTATTCACTACTATCTAGGCCACATCAATTGACCATTTTGATAAAAAAAAAAATAAGAGTTCACTTCAGTCTCCAAAATGCAACCTCTTCCTTTCAATACATATCTCCCTATTCACACAATATATAATATTCTACAGTATCTTATTTCTTTCTTTCTGTTTATCTTGATGATGGGTTGATTCTTTATATGAGCACCCTCTGCTTTGCACAAATAATTTCTTTAGCTCTCTTAAAATTTTTTTTTTATTCATTTCATGGAGATGAGTGGGCTCTCTCCATTTGAGGAGCTGACCGTTCTTTGCCTCCCATAGCTCATGTTCTATTTCTAAATGCTTTCTTCTTTCTGCGTAGTGGTTGGGAACTATTCAAGTAGCCTACCACAGAAGTGCAGAATATTTTAAATGGTCACACTGGTGACACAAGCACTAAATTTGGTATGTACCTGAGGAAAAACGTTCGCTATCAAAAATTCTGAAGCATCGAGCATTTTATAACATGGTCACTTTTGACCACTCAGCGATCAGGCTTTTGGTAAAAAAAATATGACCAATATACCTTAACGATCTTTTTTTTTTTATCGATTCATAGATTTTCAGGCATGCTGAATCCATTTTCAACAAGTGGTAAATATTCTGTATCTTCTTTTAAAATTTATTTGACCAGTTTGTAGTACAT
>JAXCGZ010009668.1:12500-17500 GCA_037179515.1 Halocaridina rubra
CACATATGTAATGTGCTTATTTGGATACTGTTAATCCCGAATGAGATTGGGAGTTGAATTAAATGTGAAAACGAAACCACGAATGAGGTTGGGGAAATTGTAATATGAACATAGTGGGATTCAGATAGAATGCGTTCATTCCTAGTATAGCAGCTGTAAGCTATAAGGTCCGTTTCCTTTTAGCCTTCTGTGGTGTACTTGGTAGCGCCTTGGCTTAGTAATTATAAGTCCTAGGTTCAATTCCCGGTCGGGAAAATAATGATTCATGTTTTCACATATGCAATGTGCTTATTTGGCATTTGTTGGTCCCAAATGATATTGGGAGTTGAATTAAATGCGAAAACGAAACCACGAATGAGGTTGGTGAAACCTTAATATGAACATAGGGGCATTAAAATAGAATTCATTCATTCCTACTATATCAGATATGAGCTGTAAGGTCTGTTTCCTTTTAACCTCTTGTGGTGTACCTGTTAGTGACTTGGCTTAGGGATTATAAGTTCTAGGTTCAAGTCCCGGTCAGGGTAAAAAAGATTCATGTTTTCACATATGTAATGTGCTTATTTGGTTACTGTTGGTCCCGAATGAGTTTGGGAGTTGAATTGAATGTGAAAACGAAACCATAAGTGAGATTAGGGAAGCTGTAATATGAAAATAGTGGCATTCAGATAGAATGCGTTCATTTCTACTGTAGCATATATAAGCTATAAGGACTGTTTCCTTTTAACCTTCTGTGGTGTAGTTGGTCGTGCCTTGGTTTAGTAATTATAAATCCAAGGTTCAAGTCCTGGTCGGGGTAAAAATGATTCATGTTTTCACATATGAAATGTTCTCATTTGGTTACTGTTGGTCCCGAATGAGATTGGGAGTTGAATTAAATGTGAAAACGAAACCACGAGTGAGATTGGGGAAACTGTAATATGAACATTGTGGCATTCAGATAGAATGCGTTCATTCCTACTATAGAAGATATAAGCTATAAGGTCTGTTTTCTTTTAACCTTCTGTGGTGTAGTTGGTAGCGCCTTGGCTTAGTAATTATAAGACCTAGGTTCAAGTCCCGGTCGGGGTAAAAAAGATTCATGTTTTCACATATGTAATGTGCTTATTTGGTTATTGTTAGTCCCGAATGAGATTGGGAGTTGAATTAAATGCGAAAACAAAACCATGAGTGAGATTAGGGAAACTGTAATATAAACATAGTGGCATTCAGCTAGAATGCATTCATTCCTACTATAGCAGATAGAAGCTATAAGTTCTGTTTCATATTAGCCTTCTGTGGTGTACTTGGTAGCACCTTGGATCAAGTACCGGTTGGGGTAATAATGATTCATGTTTTCACATATGTAATGTGCTTATTTGGTTATTGTTGGTCCCGAATGTGATTAGAAGATTAATTAAATGCGAAAACGAAACCACAAGTGAGATTGGGAAAACAGTAATATGAACATAGGGGCATTCAAATAGAATGTGTTCATTACTATTATAGCATATTTAATCTATAAGGTCTATTTCCTTTTAACCTTCTGTGGTCTATTTGGTAGCAAAATGGCTTAGTAATTATAAATCCTAGGTTTAAGTCCCGGTTGGGGTAAAAATGATTCATGTTTTCACATATGTAATGTGCTAATTTGTTTATTGTTAGTCCTAAATGAGATTGGGAGTTGATTTAATTTAAAAATGAAACCACGAGTGACATTGGTGAAACTTTAATATGAACATAGGGGCATTCCAATAGAATGCGTTCATTTATACTATAAGGTCTGTTTCCTTATAACCCTCTGTGGTGTACCTGGTAGTGACTTGGCTTAGGAATTATAAGTTCTAGGTTCAAGTCCCGGTAAGGGTAAATAACTTCATGTTTTCACATATGTAATGTGCTTATTTGGTTACTGTTGGTCCCGATTGAGATTGGGAGTTGAATTGAATGTGAAAACGAAACCACAAGTGAGATTAGGGAAGCTGTAATATGAAAATAGTGGCATTCAGATAGAATGCATTCATTCCTACTATAGCAGATATAAGCTATAAGGACTGTTTCCTTTTAACCTTCTGTGGTGTACTTGGTAGTGCCTTGGCTTAGTAATTGTAAATCTAAGGTTCAAATCCCGGTCAGGGTAAAAATGATTCATGTTTTCACATATGAAATGTTCTCATTCGGTTACAGTTGGTCCCGAATGAGATTGGGGGTTGAATTAAATGCGAAAATGAAACCACGAGTGAGATTGGGGAAACTTTAATATGAACATTGTGGCATTCAGATAGAATACGTTCATTCCTACTATAGCAAATATAAGCTATAAGGTCTGTTTTTTTTTTAACCTTCTGTGGTGTAGTTGGTAGCGCCTTAGCTTAGTAAATATAAGTCCTAGGATCAAGTCCTGGTCGGGGTAGAAATGATTCATGTTTTCACATATGTAATGTGCTTTTTTGGTTATTGTTGGTCCCGAATGAGATTGGGAGTTCAGTTTAATGCGAAAACGAAACCATGAGCAAGGTTGGGGAAACTGTAATATGAACATAGTGGCATTCAGCTAGAATGCATTCATTCCTACTCTAGCATATGTAAGCTATAAGATCTGTTTCATTTTTGCCTTCCGAGGTCTACTTGGTGGCACCTTGGTTTAGTAATTATAACTCCTATTTTCAAGTACCGGTTGGGGTAATAATGATTCATGTTTTAACGTATGTAATGTGCTTATTTGGTTATTGTTGGTCCCGAATGTGATTAGAAGTTTAATTAAATGCAAAAACGAAACCACGAGTGAGATTGGGGAAACAGTAATATGAACTTACTGGCATTAAGATAGAATGCGTTCATTACTACTATAGCATATATAATCTATAAAGTCTATTTCCTCTTAACCTTCTGTGGTCTACTTGGTAGCGCCTTGGCTTAGTAATTATAAATATTAGGTTTAAGTCCCGGTTGGGGTAAAAATGATTCATGTTTTCACATATGTAATGTGCTTATTTGGTTACTGTTAGTCCTAAATGAGATTGGGAGTTGATTTAAATGCAAAAACGAAAATACGAGTGAGGTGCGTAAAACTTTGATATGAACATAGGGGCATTCAGATAGAATGCGCTTATTCTTACTATAACAGATATAATTAATAAGGTCTGTTTCCTTTTAACTTTCTGTGGTGTACTTGGTAGTGCCTTGGCTTAGTAATTATAAGTTCTAGGTTCAAGACCAGGTCGGGATAAAAAAGATTCATGTTTTCACATATGTAATGTGCTTATTTGGTTACTGTTGGTCCCGAATGAGATTGGGAGTTGGATTAACTGCGAAAACGAAATCACAAGTGAGATTGGGGAAACTGTAATATAAATATAGTGTCATTCAGATGGAATGCGTTCATTCGTACTATAGCAGATATAAGCTATGAGGCCTGTTTCCTTTAATCTTCTGTGGTATACTTGGTCGCTCCTTGGATTAGTAATTATAAATAGAAGGTTCAAGTCCTGGTCTGGGTAAAAATAATTCATGCTTCCACATATGTAATGTGCTCATTTGGTTATTATTGGTTTAAATGCGAAAACCAAACCACGAGTGAGGTAGGGGAAACTTTAATATGAACATAGTACCATTCAGAGAGAATGCATTTATACCTACAATAGCAGATATAAGCTATAATGACTGTTTCATTTTAACCTTCTGTGGTGTAGTTGGTAGCGCCTTGGCTTAGTAATTATAAGTCCTAGGGTTAAGTCATGGTCGGGGTTAAAATGATTCATTTTTTCACATTCGTAATGTGCTTTTTTGGTTATTATTGGTCCCGAATGAGATTGGGAGTTGAATTAAATACGAAAATGAAAGCTTGAGTGAGGTTGGAGAAACTGCAATATGAACAAAATGGCATTCAAATATAATGCATTCATTCCTACTATTACTGATATAAGCTATAAGGTCTGTTTCCTTTTAACCTTATGTGGTGTAGTTGGTAGCGCCTTGGCTTAGTAATTAAAAGTCCTAGGTTCAGGTCCCAGTCTGGGTAAAAATGATAGATTTTTTTTCACATATGTAATGTGCTTATTTGGTTATTGTTTTTCCGGAATGAGATTTTGAGTTGAATTAGATGTGAATACGAAACCACGAGTGAGGTTGGGGAAGCTGTAATATGAACGTTGTGGCATTCAGATAGAATGCGTTCCTTATTTCTATAGCAGATATAGGCTATAAGGTCTGCTTTCTTTTAACCTTCTGTGGTGTACTTGGTACCATCTTGGCTTAGTAATTATAAATCCTAGGTTCAAGTCCTGGTCGGGGTAAAAATGATTCATTTTTTCACAAATGTAATGTGCTTATTTGGTTACTGTTGGTTCCCAAATGAGATTGGAAGTTGAAATAAATGCGAAAACGAAACCATGAGTGAGGTTGGGGAAACTGTAATATGAACATAGTGGCATTCAGATAGAATGTGTTCATTCCTACTATAGCGGATATAGGCTATAAGGTCTATTTCCTTATAACCTTCTGTTGTGTACTTGGTAGTGCCTCGATTTAGCAATTATAAGTCCTTGGTTCAAGTCCCGGTCGAGGTAAAAATGATTCATATTTTCACATATGTAATTTGCTTATTTGGTTATTGTTAGTCTCGAATGATATATGGAGTTGAATTATATGCGAAAACGAAACCACGAGTGAGATTGGGGAAACAGTAATATGAACAAAGGGAAATTCGGATAGAATGCCTTCACTCCTACTATAGGAAATATAATCTATAAGGTCTGGTTCCTTTTAACTTTCTGTGGTGTACTTAATAGCGCATTGGATTAATAATTATAAATCCTAGGTTCAAGTCCCGGTTGGGGGTAAAATTGATTCATGCTTTTACATATGTAATGTGCTTGTTTGGTAATTGTTGGTCCTGAATGAGATTGGGAGTTGAATTAAATGCAAAAACGAAACCAAGAGTGAGGTTGGTAGAACTTTTAAATGAACATAGGAGCATTCAGATAGAATGCGCTCATTCCTACTATAGCAGATATAACCTA
>JAXCGZ010009668.1:22500-30000 GCA_037179515.1 Halocaridina rubra
CATATATATATATATATATATATATATATATATATATATATATATATATATATATATATATATATATATATATATATATATATATATATATATATATATTTATATATATATAAATATATATATATATATATATATATATATATATATATATATATATATATATATATATATATATATATATATATATATATATATATATATATATATATATATATATATATATATATATATATATATATATATATATATATATATATATATATATAGATATATATATATATATATATATATATATATATATATATATATATATATATATATATATATATATATATATATATATATATATATATATATATATATATATATATATATATATATATATATATATACATACATATATATATATATATATATATATATATATATATATATATATATATATATATATATATATATATATATATATATATATATATATATATATATATATATATATATATATATATATATATATATATATATATATATATATATATATATATATATATATATATATAACCAAATAAGCACATTACATATGTGAAAACATGAACGATTTTTTTACCCCGACCGGGACTCGAACCTAGGACTTATAATTACTAAGTCAAGGTGCTACCAACTACACACCACAGAAGGTTAAAAGGAATCCAAAATTATAGCTTATATCTGCTATGCTTAGGAATGAATGCATTCTATCTGAATGCCACTATGTTCATATTACAGATTCCCCAACCTCACTCGTGGCTTCATTTTCGCATTTAATTCAATTCCCAATCTCATTCAGGTCATACAATAACCAAATAAGCACATTACATATGTGAAAACATGAATCATGTTTTTTACCCCGACCGGGACTCGAACCTAGGACTTATAATTACTAAGTCAAGGCGCTACCAACTACACACCACAGAAGGTTGAAAGGAATCCAACCTTATAGCTTATATCTGCTATACTTATGAATGAATGCATTCTATCTGAATGACACTATGTTCATATTACAGATTCCCCAACCTCACTCGTGGCTTCATTTTCGCATTTAATTCAATTCCCAATCTCATTCGGGTCATACAATAACCAAATAAACACATTACATATGTGAAAACATAAATAATTTTTTTACCCCGACCGGGACTCGAACCTAGGACTTATAATTACTAAGTCAAGGCGCTACCAACTACACACCACAGAAGGTTAAAAGGAATCCAACCTTATAGCTTATATCTGCTATACTTATGAATGAACGCATTCTATCTGAATGCCACTCTGTTCATATTATAGATTCCACAACCTCACTCGTGGCTTTATTTTCGCATTTAATTTATTTCCCAATCTCATTCGGGTCATAAAATAACCAAATTAGCACATTACATATATGAAAACATGAAAAATTTTTTACCCTGACCGGGACTCGAACCTAGGACTTATAATTAATAAGTCAAGGCGCTAGCAACTACACACCACAGAAGGTTAAAAGGAATCCAACCTTACAGCTTATATCTGCTATACTTAGGAATGAACGCATTCTATCTGAATGCCACTATGTTCATATTACAGATTCCCCAACCTCACTCGTGGCTTCATTTTCGCATTTAATTCAATTCCCAATCTCATTCGGGTCATACAATAACCAAATAAGCACATTACATATGTGAAAACATGAACAAAATTTTTACCCCGACCGGGACTCGAACCTAGGACTTATAATTACTAAGTCAAGGCGCTACCAACTACACACCACAGAAAGTTAAAAGGAATCCAACCTTATAGCTAATATCTGCTATACTTATGAATCAACGCATTCTATCTGAATGCCGCTATGTTCACATTACAGATTCTCCAGTCTCACTCGTGGCTTCATTTTCGCATTTAATTCAATTCCCAATCTCATTCGGGTCATACAATAACCAAATAAGCACATTACATATGTGAAAACATGAATCATTTTTTTTACCCCGACCGAGACTCGAACCTAGGACTTATAATTACTAAGTCAAGGTACTACCAACTACACACCACAGAAGGTTAAAAGGTATCCAACCTTATAGCTTATATTTGCTATACTTAGGAATGAACGCATTCTATCTGAATGCCACTATGTTCATATTACAGATTCCCCAACCTCACTCGTGGCTTCATTTTCGCATTTAATTCAATTCCCAATCTCATTCGGGTCATACAATAACCAAATAAGGACATTACATATGTGAAACATGAATCATTTTTTACCCCGACCGGGACTCGAACCTAGGACTTATAATTCCTAAGTCAAGGCACTACCAACTACACACCACAGAAGGTTAAAGGAAATCCAACCTTATAGCTTATATTTGCTATACTTAGGAATGAACACATTCTATCTGAATACCACTATGTTCATATTACAGACTCCCCAACCTCACTCGTGGCTTCATTTTCGCATTTAATTAAATTCCCTATCTCATTCGGGTCATACAATAACCAAATAAGCACATTATATATGTGAAAACATGAATAATTTTTTTACCCCGACCGGGACTCGAACCTAGGACTTATAATTACTAAGTCAAGGCGCTACCAACTACACACCACAGAAGGTTAAAAGAAATCCAACTTTATAGCCTGTATCTGCTATACATAGGAATGAACGCATTCTATCTGAATGCCACTATGTTCATATTACAGATTCCCCAACCTCACTCGTGGTTTCATTTTCGCATTTAATTCAATTCCCAATATCATTCGGGTCATACAATAACCTAATAAGCACATTACATATGTGAAAACATGAATCATATTTTTACCCCGACCGGGACTCGAACCTAGGACTTATAATTACTAAGTCAAGGTGCTACCAACTACACACCAAAGAAAGTTAAAAGGAATCCAACCTTATAGCTTATATTTGCTATACTTATGAATGAACGCATTCTATCTGAATGCCACTATGTTCATATTACAGATTCTCCGACCTCACTCGTGGCTTCATTTTCGCATTTAATTCAATTCCCAATCTCATTCGGGTCATACAATAACCAAATAAGCACATTACATATGAGAAAACATGAATCATTTTTTTTACCCCGACCGGGACTCGAACCTAGGACTTATAATTACTAAGTCAAGGCGCTACCAACTACACACCACGGAAGGTTAAAAGGAATCCAAAATTGTAGCTTATATTTGCTATACTTAGGAATGAACGCATTCCATCTGAATGCCACTATGTTCATATTACAGATTCCCCAACCTCACTTGTGGCTTCATTTTCGCATTTAATTCAATTCCCAATCTCATTCGGGTCATACAATAACCAAATAAGCACATTACATATGTGAAAACATAAATAATTTTTTTACCCTGACCGGGACTCGAACCTAGGACTTATAATTACTAAGTCAAGGCGCTACCAACTACACACCACAGAAGGTGAAAAGGAATCCTACCTTATAGCTTATATCTGCTATACTTAAGAGTGAACGCATTCTATCTGAATGCCACTATGTTCATATTATAGATTCCCCAACCTCACTCGTGGCTTTATTTTCGCATTTAATTCATTTCCCAATCTCATTCGGGTCATACAATAACCAAATAAACACATTACATATATGAAAATATGAAAAAAATTATTACCCCGACCGGGACTCGAACCTAGGACTTATAATTACTAAGTCAAGGCGCTACCAACTACACACCACAGAAGGTATAAAAAGAATCCAACCTTATAGCTTATATCTGCTATACTTAGGAATGAACGCATGCTATCTGAATGCCACTATGTTCATATTACAGATTCCCCAAACTCACTCGTGGCTTCATTTTCGCATTTAATTCATTTCCCAATCTCATTCGGGTCATACAATAACCAAATAAGCACATTACATATGTGAAAACATGAAAAAATATTTTACCCCGACCGGGACTCGAACCTAGGACTTATAATTACTAAGTCAAGGCGCTACCAACTACACACCACAGAAGGTTAAAAGGAATACAACCTTATAGCTTATTTTGGCTATACTTAGGAATGAACACAATATATCTGAATACCACTATGTTCATATTACAGATTCCCCAACCTCACTCTTGGCTTAATTTTCGCATTTAATTCAATTCCCAATCTCATTCGGATCATACAATAACCAAATAAGCACATTACATATGTGAAAACATGAATCATATTTTTACCCCGACCAGGACTCGAACTTAGGACTTATAATTACTAAGTCAAGGCGCTTCCAACTACACACCACAGAAGGTTAAAAGGAATCCAACCTTATAGCTTATATATGCTATACATAGGAATGAACGCATTCTATCTGAATGCCACTATGTTCATATTACAGATTCCCCAACCTCACTCGTGGCTTCATTTTCGCATTTAATTAAATTCCCAATCTCATTCGGGTCATACAATAACCAAATAAGCACATTACATATGTGAAAACATGAATAATTTTTTGACCCCAACCGGGACTCGAACCTAGGACTTATAATTACTAAGTCAAGGCTCTATCAACTACACACCACAGAAGTTTAAAAGGAATACAACCTTATAGCTAATATCTGCTATACTTATGACTGAACAAATTCTATCTGTATGCCACTATGTTCATATTACAGATTCCCCAACCTCACTTGTGGCTTCATTTTCGCATTTAATTCAATTCCTAATCTCATTCGGGTCATACAATAACCAAATAAGCACATTACATATGTGAAAACATGAATCATATTTTTACCCCGACCAGGACTCGAACTTAGGACTTATAATTACTAAGTCAAGGCGCTTCCAACTACACACCACAGAAGGTTAAAAGGAATCCAACCTTATAGCTTATATATGCTATACATAGGAATGAACGCATTCTATCTGAATGCCACTATGTTCATATTACAGATTCCCCAACCTCACTCGTGGCTTCATTTTCGCATTTAATTAAATTCCCAATCTCATTCGGGTCATACAATAACCAAATAAGCACATTACATATGTGAAAACATGAATAATTTTTTGACCCCAACCGGGACTCGAACCTAGGACTTATAATTACTAAGTCAAGGCGCTATCAACTACACACCACAGAAGGTTAAAAGGAATACAACCTTATAGCTTATATCTGCTATACTTATGAATGAACAAATTCTATCTGTATGCCACTATGTTCATATTACAGATTCCCCAACCTCACTTGTGGCTTCATTTTCGCATTTAATTCAATTCCTAATCTCATTCGGGTCATACAATAACCAAATAAGCACATTACATATGTGAAAACATGAATCATATTTTTTACCCCGACCGGGACTCGAACCTAGGACTTATAATTACTAAGTCAAGACACTACCAACTACACACCACGGAAGGTTAAAACGAATACAACATTATAGCTTATATCTGCTATACATAGGAATGAACGCATTCTATCTGAATGCCACTATGTTCATATTACAGATTCCCCAACTTCACTCCTGGCTTCATTTTTGCATTTAATTCAATTCCCAATCTCATTCGGGTCATACAATAACCAAATAAGCACATTACTTCTGTGAAAACAAGAATCAATTTTTTTACCCTGACTGGGACTCGAACCTAGGAGTTATAATTACTAAGTCAAGGCACTACCAACTACACACCACAGAAGGTTAAAAGGAATCCAACCTTATAGCTTATATCTGCTAAGCTTTGGAATGAACGCATTCTATCTGAATGCCACTACGTTCATATTACAGATTCCCCAACCTCACTCGTGGCTTCATTTTCGCATTTAATTCAATTCCCAATCTCAATCGGGTCATACAATAACCAAGCAAGCACATTACATATGTGAAATCATAAATAAGTTTTTTACTCCGACCGGGACTCGAACCTAGGACTTATAATTACTAAGTCAAGGCGCTACCAACCACACACCACAGAAGGTAAAATGGAATCCAACCTTTTAGAATATATCTGCTATACTTCGGAATGAACGCATTCTATCTGAATGCCACTATGTTCATATTATAGATTCCCCAACCCCATTCGTGGCTTTATTTTCGCATTTAATTCAATTCCCAATTTCATTCGGGTCATGCAATAACCAAATAAGCACATTATATATGTGAAAACATGAATAATTTTTTTACCCCAACCGGGACTCGAACCTAGAACTTATAATTACTAAGTCAAGGCGCTACCAACTACACACCACAGTAGGTTAAAAGGAATCCAACCTTATAGCTTATATCTGCTATACTTAGGAATGAACGCATTCTATTTGAATGCCACTATGTTCATATTACAGATTCCCCAACCTCACTCGTGGCTTCATTTTCGCATTTAATTCAATTCCCAATCTCATTCGGGTCATACAATAACCAAATAAGCACATTACATATGTGAAAACATGAATAATTTTTTTACCCCGACCGGGACTCGAACCTAAGACTTATAATTACTAAGTCAAGGCGCTACCAACTACACACCACAGAAGGTTAAAGGGAATCCAACCTTATAGGTTATATTTGCTATACTTAGGAATGAACGCATTCTATCTGAATGCCACTATGTTCATATTATAGATTCCCCAACCTCACTTGAGGCTTCATTTTCTTATTTAATTCAATTCCTAATCTCATTCGGGTCATATAATAACCAAATAAGCACATTACATATGTAAAAACATGAATCATTTTTTTACACAGATCGGGACTTGAACCTAGGACTTATAATTACTAAGTCAAGGCGCTATCAACTACACACCACAGAAGGTTAAAAGGAATCCAACCTCATAGCATAAAGGGATAGATTGGATAAATCTTGACCCACACAGTGGTGAGGACTCATTAGGGGCAAGATTCCTAGATTGTGTACAAGGAAACTTCCTACACCAACATGCAATGGAATCAACGAGGCCCAGGGGTGGGGATGAGCCATCACCACTTGATCTAGTATTCACAGATATTGAAAAAAACGAGTATGAACCAGCAATTGGAAAGAGTGACCACTGTGTGTTGTTGATGGAGTATATCATTGAAGATATTCTGCCTGAGAGTAGAGGCACTGAGGACATGAGGAGGAACTATCCGAAAGGAGATTACAACAAAATGAATGAGCTTTTTGCAGTTATTGACTGGAGAACCTTATTCTACAACAAATCTGTACAAGAAATGTATGACATCTTTTGTGAGAAATGTGGGAAGATAGTAGATTGCTGCATACCTGTCACCAAAGTAGGTGTAATTCATACCAGAGAGAAATGGTTCGATAATGAGTGTGGAGAGACAAATGCTGGAAAAGGTATAGGAGGAGAAAAAATATAAATGCCTTGCAAACCTACAAAAGAGCAAGAAATGACTACCTAAGTAAATGAAGAGAGACAGGGAGAGACTGAGAGAGGGACATCACCAGGAAGACTAAAGCAAATCCCAAGTTTTCCACAGCTTTATTAGAGGAAAACTGAAGGTAAAAGAACAGGTTTTAAGGCTTAAGAGAGC
>JAXCGZ010009668.1:35000-77500 GCA_037179515.1 Halocaridina rubra
GGAATCCAACCTTATAGCTTATATCTGCTATACTTAGGAATGAACGCATTCTAACTGAATGCCACTATGTTCATATTACAGATTCCCCAACCTCACTCGTGGCTTCATTATAGCATTTAATTCAAATCCCAATCTCATTCGGGCCATGAAATAACCAAGCAAGCACATTACATATGTGAAAAAATGAATAATTTTTTTTTACCCCAACCGGGACTCGAACTTAGGACTTATGATTACTAAGTCAAGGCGCTACCACTACACCACAGAAGGTTAAAGGGAATCCAACCTTATAGCTTATATCTGCTATACTTAGGAATGAACGCATTCTAACTGAATGCCACTATGTTCATATTACAGATTCCCCAACCTCACTCGTGGCTTCATTATAGCATTTAATTCAAGTCCCAATCTCATTCGGGCCATGAAATAACCAAGCAAGCACATTACATATGTGAAAACATGAATAATTTTATTTTTTTTTTACCCCGACCGGGACTCGAACCTAGGACTTATGATTACTAAGTCAAGGCGCTACCACTACACCACAGAAGGTTAAAAGGAATATAATGAAGCCACGAGTGAGGTTGGGGAATCTGTAACATGAACATAGTGGCATTCAGTTAGAATGCGTTCATTCCTAAGTATAGCAGATATAAGCTATAAGGTTGGATTCCTTTTAACCTTCTGTGGTGTAGTGGTAGCGCCTTGACTTAGTAATCATAAGTCCTAGGTTCGAGCCCCGGTTGGGGTAAAAAAAAATTATTCATGTTTTCACATATGTAATGTGCTTGCTTGGTTATTTCATGGCCCGAATGAGATTGGGACTTTAATTAAATGCTATAATGAAGCCACGAGTGAGGTTGGGGAATCTGTAATATGAACATAGTGGCATTCAGTTAGAATGCGTTCATTCCTAAGTATAGCAGATATAAGCTATAAGGTTGGATTCCTTTTAACCTTTTGTGGTGTAGTGGTAGCGCCTTGACTTAGTAATCATAAGTCCTAGGTTCGAATCCCGGTCGGGGTAAAAAAAATTTTATTTCACATATGTAATGTGCTTGCTTGGTTATTTCATAGCCTGAATGAGATTGGGACTTGAATTAAATGCTATAATGAAGCCACGAGTGAGGTTGGGGAATCTGTAATATGAACATAGTGGCATTCAGTTAGAATGCGTTCATTCCTAAGTATAGCAGATATAAGCTATAAGGTTGGATTCCTTTTAACCTTCTGTGGTGTAGTGGTAGCGCCTTGACTTAGTAATCATAAGTCCTAGGTTCGAGTCCCGGTCGGGGTAAAAAAAAAATATTATTCATGTTTTCACATATGTAATGTGCTTGCTTGGTTATTTCATGGCCCGAATGAGATTGGGACTTGAATTAAATGCTATAATGAATCCACGAGTGAGGTTGGGGAATCTGTAATATGAACATAGTGGCATTCAGTTAGAATGCGCTCATTCCTAAGTATAGCAGATATAAGCTATAACGTTGGATTCCTTTTAACCTTCTGTGGTGTAGTGGTAGCGCCTTGACTTAGTAATCATAAGTTCTAGGTTCGAGTCCCGGTCAGGGTAAAAAAAAAAAAATTATTCATGTTTTCACATATGTAATGTGCTTGCTTGGTTATTCCATGGCCCGAATGAGATTGGGACTTGAATTAAATGCTATAATGAAGCCACGAGTGAGGTTGGGGAATCTGTAATATGAACATAGTGGCATTCAGTTAGAATGCGTTCATTCCTAAGTATAGCAGATATAAGCTATAAGGTTGGATTCCTTTTAACATTCTGTGGTGTAGTGGTAGCGCCTTGACTTAGTAATCATAAATCCTAGGTTCGAGTCCCGGTCGGGGTAAAAAAAAAAAATATTATTCATGTTTTCATATATGTAATGTGCTTGCTTGGTTATTTCATGTCCCGAATGAGATTGGGACTTGAATTAAATGCTATAATGAAGCCACGAGTGAGGTTGGGGAATCTGTAATATGAACATAATGGCATTCAGTTAGAATGCGTTCATTCCTAAGTATAGCAGATATAAGCTATAAGGTTGGATTCCTTTTAACCTTCTGTGGTGTAGTGGTAGCACCTTGACTTAGTAATCATATGTACTAGGTTAGAGTCCCGGTCGGGGTAAAAAAAAATGATTCATGTTTTCACATATGTAATGTGCTTGCTTGGTTATTTCATGGCCCGAATGAGATTGGGACTTGAATTAAATGCTATAATGAAGCCACGAGTGAGGTTGGGGAATCTGTAATATAAACATAGTGGCATTCAGTTAGAATGCGTTCATTCCTAAGTATAGCAGATATAAGCTATAAGGTTGGATTCCTTTTAACCTTCTGTGGTGTAGTGGTAGCGCCTTGACTTAGTAATCATAAGTCCTAGGTTCGAGTCCCGGTCGGGGTAAAAAAAAATTATTCATGTTTTCACATATCTAATGTGCTTGCTTGGTTATTTCATGGCCCGAATGAGATTGGGACTTGAATTAAATGGTATAATGAAGCCACGAGTGAGATTGGGGAATCTGTAATATGAACATAGTGGCATTCAGTTAGAATGCGTTCATTCCTAAGTATAGCAGATATAAGCTATAAGGTTGGATTCCTTTTAACCTTTTGTGGTGTAGTGGTAGCGCCTTGACTTAGTAATCATAAGTCCTAGGTTCGAGTTCCGGTCGGGGTAAAGAAAAAAAAAATTATTCATATATATATATATATATATATATATATATATATATATATATATATATATATATGTATATATATATATATATATATATATATATATATATATATATATATATATATATATATATATATATATATATATATATATATATATATATATATATATATATATATATATATATATATATATATATATATATATATATATATATATATATATATATATATATATATATATATATATATATATATATATATAAATGTGTGTGATTACCTAATTGTGATTACCTAATTGTGTTTACGGGAAAGAGCCCAAAGCTCGTATCTTCCCGTCTCCTGATCGGTTCCATTTTATACTTAGTGATACTTATCATACCTGTCCTTAAAACTATGGATTGAGATAGCATTAACTACCTCCTCGCTTAGCGAATTCCAATTATCAACTACTCTTACACTGAAAAAGTATTTCGTTACATCCTGCGAAGAAGTTTTCTTACGAAGCTTCAAACTATGACCTCTAGTTCTAGAGCCAGCCATATCAAAATATCGATCCCTATCCACTCTATCATAACCATGAAGGAATTTAAAGACTGTCGCCATATCCCCCCTCACTCTTCTAGCTTCGAGTGATGGTAAGTCTAATTCCCTCAGCCTCTCATCATAACTGAGATTGCGTATTTCTGGCACCAGTTTCGTGGCATGTCTTTGAACTTTTTCAAGCTTAGCTATGTGCTTTTTCAAGTGCGGATTCCAAAAAGGGGCTGCATATTCGAGTTTTGGCCTCACATAGGTTACATAAATATTTCTGAACATTTCCTTGTCCATGTGCCTGAAGGCTACCCTTACATTTGATAAGAATGCATATGCTGCCCTTACTATGCCATTTATATGTATTCCTGGAGACAAATCTGCCAGTATGTTTACTCCTAGATCTCTCTCATTTTCTGTCTCTTGAAGTTGTACTCCAGCCACCGAGTAGTCAAGCTTGGGCCTTCTTGCACTTGTACCCATTCTCATTACCTTACATTTTGAAGTATTGAATTTCATTAGCCACTTTTCTGACCACTCATGCAGATTATTTAGATCCTCTTGAAGTTCTCTACCATTGTTCTCGTTTTTTACTTTCTTCACAATCTTTGCATCATCTGCAAACATATTCAGGAATGAATTAACAGACTCTGGTAGGTCATTTACATATACAAGGAACAAAAGTGGCCCTAAAACTGAACCCTGTGGAACTCCACTACTAACTCTTCTCCATTCAGACACTGGGTGCCTTACTCTAACCCTCTGTTCCCTTCCTTCTAAGTAAGTTTTTATCCATTCCAAAACATTTCCACCTATTCTAGCCATTGATTGCAGCTTCCTAATAAGTCTCCCATGTGGAACAGTGTCAAACGCTTTCTGGAAGTCTAGGAATATGCAATCTGCCCAGCCCTCTCTTTCCTGTAAGATTTGGCTTACCTCATCATAAAATTCTAATAAGTTTGTTACTGTTGATCTACCTTCTCTGAAGCCATGTTGCCTCACTGACAAAAAGTTGAAGGATTCCAAGTGAAGAGAGATATGTTTCCTTAGTAGTTTCTCCATAACTTTGCAAACTATGCTGGTCAAGGAAACTGGTCTATAGTTCATAGCCGTATCCCTCCTTCCCTTTTTGAAGATAGGTATCACATTTGCTTGTTTCCAGCATCTTGGAATCTCCCAAGATTCCAGTGACTCCTTAAATATGATACTTAGTGCCACTGATATTGTGTTTGCGCATTTTTTAAGCACATGAGGGGATATGTCATCGGGACCTGTAGCTTTATGAACATCTAAATCCATCAGCGCTTTGCATACCTCTGTGGCTTTAAGGTTGATGTTCTCTAATACCGGCCCTTGAGCTTCTATCACTGCAATCTGAGGGGGTGGGGTATTTTCTACTGTAATTACTGACTGAAACTCCTTGTTCAATTCTTTGCAGATCTCTTCATCTGTCTCAGTGATGCTTCCATCTGCTCTCTTTAGCCTTAAAACCTGTTCTTTTACCTTCAGTTTTCCTCTGATAAAGCTGTGGAAAAGCTTGGGATTTTCTTTAGCCTTCCTGGTGATGTCCCTCTCATAGTCTCTCTCTGCCTCTCTCCTTTTACTTAGGTAGTCATTTCTTGCTCTTTTGTAGGTTTGCCAGGCATTTTTGTTTTTTCTCCTCCTATACCTTTTCCAGCATTTGTCTCTCCACTCCTTAGCTCTTTTACACCCATTATCGAACCATTTCTCTCTGGCATGAATTACACCTACTGTGGTGACAGGTATGCAGCAATCTACTATCTTCCCATATTTCTTACAAAAGATGTCATACATTTCTTGTACAGATTTGTTGTAAAATAAGGTTCTCCAGTCAATAACTGCAAAAAGCTCATTCATTTTGATGTAATCTCCTTTCGGATAGTTCCTCCTCATGTCCTCAGTGCCTCTACTCTCAGGAAGAATATCTTCAATGATATACTCCATCAACAACACACAGTGGTCACTCTTTCCAATTGGTGGTTCATACTCAATTTTTTCAATATCCAACACATTATCTGTGAACACTAGATCAAGTAGTGATGGCTCATCCCCACCCCTGGCCCTTGTTGGTTCCATTACATGTTGGTGTAGGAAATTCCCTTGTACGCAATCTAGGAATCTTACCCCGAATGAGTCCTCACCACTGTGTGGGTCAAGATTTATCCAATCTATCTCTTTATGATTAAAGTCTCCCATAATCAAAATCCTACATTTTTTTCCCTTGCCATGTTAACAACTGAGTTTATGACTTCAATAGTACCTATATGACTTTCCTCATAAACTTCAAGCCTATTTTGGTTCCTTGGTGGGTTGTATACAACAGTTATTATAATGCTCTCTGACCCAGTATTTATGCGAGCAACAAGAAATTCCTTGAACTCACTTTCTATAGCCAAGTTTATTTCTTCGACTTGAATCCTTTCACCTATGAGCAGTGCTATCCCTCCACCAGTCCTCTCAGATCTTTCAACCCTTAGTATTCTGAAACCCTTAGGAAAAACTGTGACACTGTTTATGTCCTCACTCAACTTAGTCTCTGTAATTACTACTATATCTGCCTTACTGTTGTGAATCCTATCTTTTAATTCTACTGCCTTACCAGCTAATCCATCAGCATTTGTGTATAACAATCTTAATGAGGCCCCATCCCCTGATCTTCTGTCATTATCTTCTTTATCTCCCCTTTGTCTGGAAGAACTCTGTAATGAAAATTTTTCTTCTCTTCTTCATTTCTTTCATCATTTAACCTTCTTGCCTCTTGCAACAAGTTTTTGATCTTTCCCATCTCTTCCTGTGTTCTGTATTGTCTAATGAACACTTCTTTGAATTCTTGAAGGTCTTTTAGACTTTTTTTCTCAACAATAATTCCCTACATGTTTCCCCTCTCTCAAAGGTTACTTTTGTTGGTCTCGGCTTTCCTTCCTTCGAATATTTACCTAGTTGGTGTATGTTTACAATATCCTCAGGACCACATACTACTCCAAGCTTTCTTATCAGGTCTACAACCCTAGCTTTATTTTCTTCAAGTCTCCCCTGCCATGTTGGCTCCTGGGACTCGCTTATGCCTGAGATTACCACTGTCTTCTCCTTATCAAGTGCCTGTCTGATGAGTGGGTTTGCCCTTTCCATCACAACGTCTTTCATTTTTTCGATTACTGTCTCTTTATAGTCAACTGTTTGTATGTTTTCCAGTGCCACCACCTTTACAGCCTCTTTTACTGCCACATTCCCCTTTAGTGCATCAGCAAAGGAAGTTTTCATGGCATCATTTTCCATATTCAGCTCCTGGAACTCTTTTCTGAACTGTTCAATGTTTTCCTTAATCTGGACATTCCAAGCAGCAATCTCGTCTCTCTCAGAAGAGAGCAGTGAACTAAGATCTAATTCCTTTAGGTTGTCATTCAGCTGTTTGTTTTTATCTTCTTGTTTAGAAAGTCTAGATTCTAGTTGACTCTTTTCCCCTTCCAGCTTTTTTATTCTTTTTTCTAGTTCCTTTCTCTCCTGCCCTTGTGCTTTATTTGCTTCCTCCAAAGATCTTATTTGCTCTCTGAGTGTTTCATTCTCTTTCATTTCTCCATCCATATTCTGAATTTTATCATCAAGGCTTATAACCATTTCCTCTATATTCTTGATTTTCTGTTTGAGTCTCCTGATGGCTACCCCTCCTACCGACCCATGGATGGGAGAGGTTTGGGTCAGAGATGGTCATTTTTATGTTCTCCCTCTCACAGAATATAGAAAGAAGACGAGAAAGAGGAAAAATAAAGAGAAAAAACTTTTAATTAAGCTTCACACCGAATTTTTATATCTCCATATAAGTGCTATTTAGTGACTCAGTTTATCTCTTTTCTGGTAACACACATCTTAACTTAAAAACTTGACCATGGTAATTTAAGGATAAAAAGAAAAAGAAAAAAAAAATGCAACAAAACAAAAGTCAAACCTGAAGGAAAAATTCGAACCTGTGTCTGAGGTGGCACCCACCTGTTTCTGCTATATATTCTTCCTAACTGATAAACTCACTTGCTAACCAAGGTTTGTTATCACAAGATTAGACTTTACATTTAACTCAATATATATACAAAATAAAAACAAAATAGTAAAAGAGAAAGCTAAAAGAAAAGCAAAAAAAAAAAAAATTAGACAGCTGTACTACTTGGCAACTTAACTCAGTACTGTTGACAGGTGGATATTTTTTTTTTTTTTATTTATGCAATTTTTCGTGTATCAAACTAATTAACAAGTTAATATAAATGGGAAGGATACTGATTTTAACAATATATGGAACCACAGGATCAGGTAAACGGCTTAAGAGCTTTCCCCAGTTTACACAAAAAATTAGGTAATGTGATGTGATGGCTTCACCTCTGGCAACTCTTCTAAATTTCCTTCAAGGCAGAACTGGACGGCAGCTTCTCTCTCCCCTCACGAAAAATGTTCTCAATTTTTTTTCCTTTAATATTTTGGACAGTCTCGTCATACAACAAATATAAGTTTTGTACTCACAATACTCTGCAGGATTTCAGATTTAGGGAAATTATGGTAAAGTTTTCCACTAAGCACTTAGTCACTCGAAACAATTAAAAATTTAAGAGGAGCAGTTCCATGTGTCACTGAACGCGGGGGGTGTGTGTGTGATTACCTAATTGTGATTACCTAATTGTGTTTACGGGAAAGAGCCCAAAGCTTGTATCTTCCCGTCTCCTGATCGGTTCCATTTTATACTTAGTGATACTTATCATACCTGTCCTTAAAACTATGGATTGAGATAGCATTAACTACCTCCTCGCTTAGCGAATTCCAATTATCAACTACTCTTACACTGAAAAAGTATTTCCTTACATCCTGCGAAGAAGTTTTCTTACGAAGCTTCAAACTGTGACCTCTAGTTCTAGAGCCAACCATATCAAAATATCGATCCCTATCCACTCTATCATAACCATGAAGGAATTTAAAGACTGTCACCATATCCCCCCTCAATCTTCTAGCTTCGAGTGATGGTAAGTCTAATTCCCTCAGCCTCTCATCATAACTGAGATTGCGTATTTCTTGCACCAGTTTCGTGGCATGTCTTTGAACTTTTTCAAGCTTAGCTATGTGCTTTTTCAAGTGCGGATTCCAAAAGGGGGCTGCATATTCGAGTTTTGGCCTCACATAGGTTACATAAATATTTCTGAACATTTCCTTGTCCATGTGCCTCAAGGCTACCCTTACATTTGATAAGAATGCATATGCTGCCCTTACTATGCCATTTATATGTATTCCTGGAGACAAATCTGCCAGTATGTTTACTCCTAGATCTCTCTCATTTTCTGTCTCTTGAAGTTGTACTCCAGCCACCGAGTAGTCAAGCTTGGGCCTTCTTGCACTTGTACCCATTCTCATTACCTTACATTTTGAAGTATTGAATTTCATTAGCCACTTTTCTGACCACTCATGCAGATTATTTAGATCCTCCTGAAGTTCTCTACCATTGTTCTTTTTTTTACTTTCTTCACAATCTTTGCATCATCTGCAAACATATTCATGAATGAATTTACAGACTCTGGTAGGTCATTTACATATACAAGGAACAAAAGTGGCCCTAAAACTGAACCCTGTGGAACTCCACTACTAACTCTTCTCCATTCAGACACTGGGTGTCTTACTCTAACCCTCTGTTCCCTTCCTTCTAAGTAAGTTTTTATCCATTCCAAAACATTTCCACCTATTCTAGCCATTGATTGCAGCTTCCTAATAAGTCTCCCATGTGGAACAGTGTCAAACGCTTTCTGGAAGTCTAGGAATATGCAATCTGCCCAGCCCTCTCTTTCCTGTAAGATTTGGCTTACCTCATCATAAAATTCTAATAAGTTTGTTACTGTTGATCTACCTTCTCTGAAGCCATATTGCCTCACTGACAAAAAGTTGAAGGATTCCAAGTGAAGAGAGATATGTTTCCTTAGTAGTTTCTCCATAACTTTGCAAACTATGCTGGTCAAGGAAACTGGTCTATAGTTCAGAGCCATATCCCTCCTTCCCTTTTTGAAGATAGGTATCACATTTGCTTGTTTCCAGCATCTTGGAATCTCCCCCGACTCCAGTGACTCCTTAAATATGATACTTAGTGCCACTGATATTGTGTTTGCGCATTTTTTAAGCACATGAGGGGATATGTCATCGGGACCTGTAGCTTTATGAACATCTAAATCCATCATCGCTTTGCATACCTCTGTGGCTGTAAGGTTGATGTTCTCTAATACCGGCCCTTGAGCTTCTATCACTGCAATCTGAGGGGGTGGTGTATTTTCTACTGTAAATACTGACTGAAACTCCTTGTTCAATTCTTTGCAGATCTCTTCATCCGTCTCAGTGATGCTTCCATCCGCTCTCTTTAGCCTTAAAACCTGTTCTTTTACCTTCAGTTTTCCTCTGATAGAGCTGTGGAAAAGCTTGGGATTTTCTTAAGCCTTCCTGGTGATGTCCCTCTTATAGTCTCTCTCTGCCTCTCTCCTTTTACTTAGGTAGTCATTTCTTGCTCTTTTGTAGGTTTGCCAGGCATTTATGTTTTTTCTCCTCCTATACCTTTTCCAGCATTTGTCTCTCCACTCCTTAGCTCTTTTACACCCATTATCGAACCATTTCTCTCTGGCATGAATTACACCTACTTTGGTGACAGGTATGCAGCAATCTACTATCTTCCCATATTTCTCACAAAAGATGTCATTCATTTCTTGTACAGATTTGTTGTAAAATAAGGTTCTCCAGTCAATAACTGCTAAAAGCTCATTCATTTTGATGTAATCTCCTTTCGGATAGTTCCTCCTCATGTCCTCAGTGCCTCTACTCTCAGGAAGAATATCTTCAATGATATACTCCATCAACAACACACAGTGGTCACTCTTTCCAATTGTGTGTGTGTGTGTGTGTGTGTGCATTTAACTATTAGTAATTACCTAATTATGTTTATGAGAAAGATCCAAAAACTCGTATCTTCCCGTCCATTGATAGGTTCATTTTTCTACTTAGTGATACTTATCATACATGTCCATAAAACTATGGATTGAGATAGCATTAACTACCTCCTCGCTTAGCCAATTCCAATTATCAACTACTCTTACACTGAAAAAGTATTTACTTACATCCTGCAAAGAAGTTTTCTTACGAAGCTTCAAACTATGACCTCTAGTTCTAGAGCCAGCCATATCAAAATATCGATCCCTATCTACTCTATCATAACCATGAAGGAATTTAAAGACTGTCACCATATCCCCCCTCAATCTTCTAGCTTCGAGTGATGGTAAGTCTAATTCCCTCAGCCTCTCATCATAACTGAGATTGCCTATTTCTTGCACCAGTTTCGTGGCATGTCTTTGAACTTTTTCAAGCTTAGCTATGTGCTTTTTCAAGTGTGGATTCCAAAAGGGGGCTGCATATTCGAGTTTTGGCCTCACATAGGTTACATAAATATTTCTGAACATTTCCTTGTCCATGTGCCTGAAGGCTACCCTTACATATGATAAGAATGCATATGCTGCCCTTACTATGCCATTTATATGTATTTCTGGAGACAAATCTGCCAGTATGTTTACTTCTAGATCTCTCTCATTTTCTGTCTCTTGAAGTTGTACTCCAGCCACCGAGTAGTCAAGCTTGGCCCTTTTTGCACTTGTACCCATTCTCATTACCTTACATTTTGAAGTATTGAATTTCATTAGCCACTTCTCTGACCACTCATGCAGACTATTTAGATCTTCCTGAAGTTCCTTACCATTGATCTCGTTTCCTACTTTCTTTACAATCTTTGCATAATCTGCAAACATATTCATTAATGAATTTACAGACTCTGGTAGATCATTTACATATACAAGGAACAAAAGTGGCCCTAAACCTGAACCCTGTGGAACTCCACTACTAACTCTTCTCTATTCAGACACTGAGTGTCTTATTTTAACCCTCTGTTCCCTTCCCTCTAAGTAAGTTTTTATCCATTCCAAGACATTTCCACCTATTTCAGCCATTGCTTGCAGCTTCCTAATAAGTCTCCCATGTGGAACAGTGTCAAACGCTTTCTGGAAGTCTAGGAATATGCAATCTGCCCAGCCCTCTCTTTCCTGTGAGATTCGGCTTACCTCATAATAAAATTCTAATAAGTTTGTTACTGTTGATCTACCTTCTCTGAAGCCATGTTGCCTCACTGACAAAAAGTTAAAGGATTCCAAGTGAAGAGAGATATGTTTCCTTAGTAGTATCTCCATAACTTTGCAAACTATGCTGGTCAAGGAAACTGGTCTATAGTTCAGAGCCGTATCCCTCCTTCCCTTTTTGAAGCTAGGTATCACATTTGCTTGTTTCCAGCATCTTGGAATCTCAACTGACTCCTGTGGCTTTTTAAATATGATACTTAGTGTCACTGATATTGAGTTTGCGCATTTTTTAAGTACATGAGGGGATATGTCATCAGGACCTGTAGCTTTATGAACATCTAAATCCATCAGCGCTTTGCAAACCTCTGTGGCTGTAAGATTGATATTCTCTAATACCGGCCCGTGAGCTTCTATCTCTGCAATCTGAGGTGGTGGAGTATTTTGTACTGTAAATACTGACCAAAACTCCATGTTCAATTCTTTCCAGATCTCTTCATCCGTCTCAGTGATGCTTCCATCTGCTCTTTTTAGCCTTAAAACATGTTCTTTTACCTTCAGTTTTCCTCTAATAAAGCTGTGGAAAAATTTGGGATCTACTTTAGCCTTCCTGCTGATGTCCCTCTCATAGTGTCTCTCCGCCTCTCTTCTTTTACTTAGGTAGTCATTTCTTGCTCTTTTGTAGGTTTGCCAGGCAATTATGTTTTTTCTCCTCCTATTCCTTTTCCAGCATTTGTCTCTCTACTCCTTAGCTCTTTTACACTCATTATCGAACCATTTCTCTCTGGTATGAATTACACCTAGTTTGGTGACAGGTATGCAGCTATCTACTATCTTCCCATATTTCTCACAAAAGATGTCATACATTTCTTGTACAGATTTGTTGTAAAATAAGGTTCTCCAGTCAATAACTGCAAAAAGCTCATTCATTTTGATGTTATCTCCTTTTGGATAGTTCCTCCTCATGTCCTCAGTGCCTTTACTCTCAGGCAGAATATCTTCAATGATATACTCCATCAACAACACACAGTGGTCACTCTTTCCAATTGCTGGTTCATACTCAATTTTTTCAATATCCAACACATTATCTGTGAATACTAGATCAAGTAGTGCTGGCTCATCCCCACCCCTGGCCCTCGTTGGTTCCATTTCTTGTTGGTGTAGGAAATTCCCTTGTACGCAATCTAGGAATCTTACCCCGAATGAGTCCTCACCACTGTGTGGGTCAAGGTTTATCCAATCTATCTCTTTATGATTAAAATCTCCCATAATCAAAATCCTACATTTTCTCTCTCGTGCCATGTTAACAACTGAGTTTATGACTTCAATAGTACCTATATGACTTTCCTCATTAACCTCTGTGTGTGTGTGTGTGATTACCTAATTGTGATTACCTAATTGTGTTTACGGGAAAGAGCCCAAAGCTCGTATCTTCCCGTCTCCTGATCGGTTCCATTTTTAGACTTAGTGATACTTATCGTACCTGTCCTTAAAACTATGGATTGAGATAGCATTAACTACCTCCTCGCTTAGCGAATTCCAATTATCAACTACTCTTACACTGAAAAAGTATTTCCTTACATCCTGCAAACAAGTTTTCTTACGAAGCTTCAAACTATGACCTCTAGTTCTAGAGCCAGCCATATCGAAATATCGATCCCTATCCACTCTATCATAACCATGAAGGAATTTAAAGACTGTCACCATATCCCCCTTACTCTTCTAGCTTCGAGTGATGGCAAGTCTAATTCCCTCAGCCTCTCATCATAACCGAGATTGCATATTTCTGGCACCAGTTTCGTGGCATGTCTTTGAACTTTTTCAAGCTTAGCTATGTGCTTTTTCAAGTGAGGATTCCAAATGGGGGCTGCATATTCGAGTTTTGGCCTCACATAGGTTACATAAATATTTCTGAACATTTCCTTGTCCATGTGCCTGAAGGCTACCCTCACATTTGATAAGAATGCATATGCTGCCCTTACTACGCCATTTATATGTATTTCTGGAGACAAATCTGCCAGTATGTTTACTCCTAGATCTCTCTCATTTTCTGTCTCTTGAAGTTGTACTCCAGCCACCGAGTAGTCAAGCTTGGGCCTTCTTGCACTTGTACCCATTCTCATTACCTTACATTTTGAGGTATTGAATTTCATTAGCCACTTTTCTGACCACTCATGCAGATTATTTAGATCCTCCTGAAGTTCTCTACCAATGTTCTCGTTTTTTACTTTCTTCACAATTTTTGCATCATCTGCAAACATATTCATGAATGAATTTACAGACTCTGGTAGGTCATTTACATATACAAGGAACAAAAGTGGCCCTAAAACTGAACCCTGTGGAACTCCACTACTAACTCTTCTCCATTCAGACACTGAGTGTCTTACTCTAACCCTCTGTTCCCTTCCTTCTAAGTAAGTTTTTATCCATTCCAAGACATTTCCACCTATTCTAGCCATTGATTGCAGCTTCCTAATAAGTCTCCCATGTGGAACAGTGTCAAACGCTTTCTGGAAGTCTAGGAATATGCAATCTGCCCAGCCCTCTCTTTCCTGTAAGATTTGGCTTACCTCATCATAAAATTCTAATAAGTTTGTTACTGTTGATCTTCCTTCTCTGAAGCCATGTTGCCTCACTGACAAAAAGTTGAAGGATTCCAAGTGAAGAGAGATGTGTTTCCTTAGTAGTTTTTTCCATAAGTTTGCAAACTATGCTGGTCAAGGAAACTGGTCTATAGTTCAGAGCCGTATCCCTCCTTCCCTTTTTGAAGATAGGTATCACATTTGCTTGTTTCCAGCATCTTGGAATCTCCCCCGACTCCAGTGACTCCTTAAATATGATACTTAGTGCCACTGATATTGTGCTTGCGCATTTTTTAAGCACATGAGGGGATATGTCATCAGGACCTGTAGCTTTATGAACATCTAAATCCATCATCGCTTTGCATACCTCTGTGGCTGTAAGGTTGATGTTCTCTAATACCGGCCCTTGAGCTTCTATCACTGCAATCTGAGGGGGGGGGGGGTATTTTCTACTGCAAATACTGACTGAAACTCCTTGTTGAATTTTTTGCAGATCTCTTCGTCCGTCTCAGTGATGCTTCCATCCGCTCTCTTTAGCCTTAAAACCTGTTCTTTTACCTTCAGTTTTCCTCTGATAAAGCTGTGGAAAAGCTTGGGATTTTCTTTAGCCTTCCTGGTGATGTCCCTCTCATAATCTCTCTCTGCCTCTCTCCTTTTACTTAGGTAGTCATTTCTTGCTCTTTTGTAGGTTTGCCAGGCATTTATGTTTTTTCTCCTCCTATACCTTTTCCAGCATTTGTCTCTCCACTCCTTAGCTCTTTTACACCCATTATCGAACCATTTCTCTCTGGCATGAATTACACCTACTTTGGTGACAGGTATGCAGCAATCTACTATCTTCCCATATTTCTCACAAAAGATGTCATACATTTCTTGTACAGATTTGTTGTAAAATAAGGTTCTCCAGTCAATAACTGCAAAAAGCTCATTCATTTTGATGTAATCTCCTTTCGGATAGTTCCTCCTCATGTCCTCAGTGCCTCTACCCTCAGGAAGAATGTCTACAATGATATACTCCATCAACAACACACAGTGGTCACTCTTTCCAATTGGTGGTTCATACTCAATATTTTCAATATCCAACACATTATCTGTGAACACTAGATCAAGTAGTGATGGCTCATCCCCACCCCTGGCTCTTGTTGGTTCCATTACATGTTGGTGTAGGAAATTCCCTTGTACGCAATCTAGGAATCTTGCCCCAAATGAGTCCTCACCACTGTGTGGGTCAAGATTTATCCAATCTATCTCTTTATGATTAAAGTCTCCCATAATCAAAATCCTACATTTTTTCTCCCGTGCCATGTTAACAACTGAGTTTATGACTTCAATAGTACCTATATGACTTTCCTCATAAATTTCAAGCCTATTTTGGTTCCTTGGTGGGTTGTATACAACAGTTATTATAGTGCTCTCTGACCCAGTATTTATGTGAGCAACAAGAAATTCCCTGAACTCACTTTCTATAGCCAAGTTTATTTCTTCAACTTGAATCCTCTCACTTATGAGCAGTGCTATCCCTCCACCAGTCCTCTCAGATCTTTCAACCCTTAGTATTCTGAAGCCCTTAGGAAAAACTGTGGCACTGTTTATGTCCTCACTCAACTTAGTCTCTGTAATTGCTACTATATCTGCCTTACTGTTGTGAATCCTATCTTTTAATTCTACTGCCATACCAGCTAATCCATCAGCATTTGTGTATAACAATCTTAATGAGGCCCCACCCCCTGATCTTCTGTCATTATCTTCTTTATCTCCCCTTTGTCTGGAAGTATTCTGTAACGAAAATTTTTCTTCTCTTCTTCATTTCTCTCATCATTTAACCTTCTTGCCTCTTGCAACAAGTTTTTGATCTTTCCCATCTCTTCCTGTGTTCTGTATCGTCTAATGAACACTTCTTTGCATTCCTGAAGGTCTTTTAGACTTTTTTTTCTCAACAATATTTCCCTACATGTTTCCCCTCTCTCAAAGGTTACTTTTGTTGGTCTCGGCTTTCCTTCCCTCGAATATTTACCTAGTTGGTGTATGTTTACAATATCCTCAGGACCACATACTACTCCAAGCTTTCTTATCAGGTCTACAACCCTAGCTTTATTTTCTTCAAGTCTCCCCTGCCATGTTGGCTCCTGGGATTCACTTATGCCTGAGATTACCACTGTCTTCTCCTTATCAGTGCCTGTCTGATGAGTGGGTTTGCCCTTTCCATCACAACGTCTTTCATTTTTTCGATTACTGTCTCTTTATAGTCAACTGTTTGTATGTTTTCCAGTGCCACCACCTTTACAGCCTCTTTTACTGCCACATTCCCCTTTAGTGCATCAGCAAAGGACGTTTTCATGGCATCATTTTCCATATTCAGCTCCTGGAACTCTTTTCTGAACTGTTCAATGTTTTCCTTAATCTGGACATTCCAAGCAGCAATCTCGTCTCTCTCAGAAGAGAGCAGTGAACTAACATCTAATTCCTTTAGGTTGTCATTCAGCTGTTTGTTTTTATCTTCTTGTTTGGAAATTCTAGATTCTAGTTGACTCTTTTCCCCTTCCAGCTTCTTTATTCTTTTTTCTAGTTCCTTTCTCTCCTGCCCTTGTGCTTTATTTGCTTCCTCCAAAGATCTTATTTGTTCTCTGAGTGTTTCATTCTCTTTCATTTCTCAATCCATATTCCGAATTTTATCATCAAGGCTTATGACCATTTCCTCCAACTTCTTGATTCTCTGTTTAAGTCCCCTGATGACTACCCCTTCTCCCGACCCATGGGTGGGAGAGGTTTGGGACAGAGATGGCTTCATTTTTATGTTCTCCCTCTCACAGAATATAGAAAGAAGACGAGAAAGAGGAAAAAAAAAGAAAAGAGAAAAACATCTAATTTAGCTTCACACAGAATTTTTATATCTCCATATAAGTGCTATTTAGTGACTCAGTTTGTCTCCTTTCCGGTAACACACATCTTAACTTAAAAACTTGACCATGGTAATTTAAGTATAAAAAGAAAAAGAAAAACAAAAGTCAAACCTGAAGGAAAATTCGAATTTGTGTTTGAGGTGGCACCCACCTGTTTCTGTTATATATTCTTCCTAACTGATAAACTGACTTGCTAACCAAGATATGTTATCACTGGATTAGACTTTACATTTAACTCAATATATATACAAAATAACAAAATAGTAAAAGAGAAAGCTAAAAGAAAAGCAAAAAAAAAAAAAAAAAAAAAAAAAATAAGACTGCTGTACTACTTGGCAACTTAACTCAGTACTGTTGACAGGTGGGTATTTGGTAATTTTTTTTCTTTTATTATTCAATTTTTTCGTGTATCAAACTAGCTAACTAGTTAATATAAATGGGAAGGATGCTGATTTTAACAATATATAGAACCACAGGATCAGGTAAACGGCTTAAGAGCTTTCCCCAGTTTACACAAAAAATTAGGTGTGTGTGTGTGTGTGTGTGTGTGTGTGTGTGTGAGTGTGTGTGTGTGGAATTGTAATTACATAATTTTGCCTACTGGAAAGAGTCATAAATTTATAACGACCGGTCTTACGATGAGTTCCATTTTGATACACAGTTATACTTATCATATTTGTCCTTAAAACTATGAACTGAGTTATATTTACTACCTCCTTGCTTGGCAAATTGCAGTCATCAACTATTCTTAAACTAAAAATGTACTTTCTTATATCCTGCAAAGAGGTTTTTTTGCGAAGCTTCAAGCTATGACCTCTAATTCTAGAGCCAGTCATACAAAATATCGATCCCTATCCACTCTGTCATAACATGAAGGAATTCAAAAACCGTCACCATATCCCCCACACTCTTCAAGCTTAGAGTGATGGTAATTCTGATTCCATCAGTCTTTCCTCATAACTATATCCCCCCTCAATCTTCTATCTTCAAGTGATGGTAAGTCTAATTTCCTAAGCCTCTCATCATAATTGAGATTGCGTATTTTTGGCACCAGTTTCTAGGTATGTCATTGAACTTTTTCCAGCTTATGTATGTGCTATTTAACTGGAGTTTCTAAATGGGGACTGAATATTCGAACTTTAGCCTCACATAAGTTACATAGATTTTTCTGAACATTTCCTTGTCCATTTGTATGAAGAGTACCCTTATATTTGCTAAGAAAGCATGTACTGCCCTTACTATGCCATTTATATTAATTTTTGGAGACAAATCTGCCAGTGTGTTTACTCCTATATCTCTCTTGAAGTTCTGCTCCTGTTATTGAGTATCCAAGTTTGGTTTTACTCGCACTAGTACTCATTCTCAATACCTTTCATTTAGAAGTAGTGAATTTCATTAGCCACTTTTCTGACCACTCATGCACACTATTTAGGTCATCCCAAATTTCTTTACCATTGTTGCTGGCTTTTAACGTCTTCACAATCTTTGAATCATTTGCATACATATTTATGATTGGATTTACAGACTCTGGTAGGTTATGTATGTATACAAGGAACAACGTGGCCCTAAAATTGAACCCTGTGGAACTCCGCTACTAATTCTTTTCCATTCAGACACTGTCTTCCTCTAACCCTCTGTTCCCTTCCTTCTAAGTAAGTTTTACCTAGACATTTCTACATACTATCGTCATTACTTGCACACGTATACACATGCACTTGGCCTCTTTCCCCTTGTAAGGGGGTGACCGATCCAAGAAATTCACATTCACTTAAATCCACACATACCTCAAGCACTCCTATCAGCTCCTTAGGGAAAAGGGTTGCCGCATTTCCACACTTTCCACCCTTCTTGGGTCAACCACAATTTAGGAAGGCAAGGATATTCTACAATGAGACCCGACAGCCGCAGCTGGTTTGCCCCTACCGTTTCATCACATGGCAACTTCCCTCACACCCGTTCGCAGTTCATTAAGCCAGGTGCGAGAATCCCTTTGGCCCACGTCATCTATAAACAATCTTCCTCCACTCATTCTTATCTCTTGCACACACTCTTCCCTGTTCCACTGACATTCTATAAACATTCAATACCCATTTGATGCCATCCATCCATCTCATTCTAGGTTTCCCTCATCTACTCCAATAACTTCTGCACTCCATACACTTTACTATTCATTCATCACTCATCCTTTCCATGTGTCCAAACCAACTCAACATTCTCTGATCTAACCCATCCGACAGCTTCCTTTCAACACCCGCTCTCTACCTGACATCCTCATTTATAAGTCTATCTATTCTAGATACACCAAATTATACTTCTCAACACCTCATCTCTATTACATTCAACTTGTTCATTTCATCTTCTCTTGTTTTCCAAGTCTCTGTTCCATACAATGCTGCCAGCTCAAGTACACCATCATATATCATTCTCTTTGTATTCATTCCCAAATATCTATTTCTCATTAACTTTTTAACCCACCTAGACATTTACTTGCTTCCTTCACTCTGTGATTTTCTTGTACATCCACTCGTCCACACCTTGATACAAGCGACCCCAGATACTTAATGCTCTCAACTTCTTCAAACAACTTCCTATTCACTCCTACATTCAATCTGCCAAAATTAACACTCTTCATGCATCTCATGACATTACTTTTACCAATATTCACCCGCAACTTCCTTCTTTCACTCACACTAACAAACTCAGTCAGCTAATGATTTAATTTATTTTCAGTATCAGCCTCCTGTATTGTATTATCCGCAAATAGCAACTGACTCAGTTTCCACAACCTTCCATCCTCACCCACTAGTTCCAAGCCTCTGTCTAATACTCTTTCAGTTATATCCCTTACCACTCCATCCATATACACATTAATCAACCATGGCGATATTACACAACCTTGATGTAACCCTACATTCACTTCAAACCAATCACTCACTATTCCCAACTCTCACGCATGCTCTACTATTCATATAAAAACTTTTCACCGCATTCAACAAACTTCCACTTATTCCATACAGTCACAATACTCTCCAAAACCCCTCTCTATCATACGCTTTCTCTAAATCCATAAAGGTCCAAAAAGTGTCCCTACCTTTCTCCAATTACTTCTCACACACCTGTCTTACCGCAAACACCTGATCCACACATCGTCTTCCTCTCCTGAACTCACACTGTTCTTCCCCAATTAATCTCTCATTACCTTTCCTCATTGTGTCAATTAACACTCTTCCATATACCTTACCAACTACACTCAACAAACTAATTCCCCTAAAACTACTACGTTCATACTTATCTCCTTTCCCTTAGAAGAGCGGCACTACACATGCACTCCTCCAATCAACTGGGACCCTCCTTTCCTGAAACATACATTCAACAACCTAACCATATATTCTATTAATGCCTCCCCACCTTTTGACAATCATTCAGCATGACACCCATCTATCCCTAGTGCTTTACCTGCTTTCATTGCTCTCAATGCCGAACGTAACTCTTCTTTTGTTTTATCTCTATCATTCTCATCTCCTAACATTGGCATTCTTCATTCGTTATCCACAGCCACAATCTCTGCCTCCCTATCATCCTCCTCATTCAGCAGGTTTTTGAAATATTCAGCCCATCTCTCTCTCACCTTTATTTCATCCACTAGCAATTGCCCATCTGCTCCTTCCACCCTCTCCTCCCTACCACATTCACCTTTCCTCACTCTTTTCACTTCCTTCCAAAACATCTTTTACCCTTCCTCACTCTTTTCACTTCCTTCCAAAACATCTTTTTATTCCTTTCAATATTCTCAGACAAGCATCTGCTCCACCTTACATTCGCCTTTGTCTTTGCCTCCCTCACCTCATTCTTCGCTAGCCTCCTCTTTGCACAATACCTTTCATACATCTCTACATTACCTACCTGCAACCATACCTCATAAGCCCACTTCTTTTCAGCCACTACTTCACTCACCTACTCATTTCACCATTTACTACCTTTCCTTTTACTTCCACCAGTTAGTCTACTTCTGCACACTGCCTCGGGACCCTTCAAAACTTTCTCCTTGAAACAGCCCCATTCTTCTTCCATTCCCTCCTCCACTTTCTCTTTCACTACGTTCCAAATATTTCTTACAGTATCGTTATAATCACAGTCTTCCTCTTTCTTATGCAATTCATTCACTTTCTGCACCTCTTTTCTTCTGTCCCTTCTCCTCTTTCTCCGCTTTTCTCCCACTCTCACTCTACTTTCCACTAAATAATGATCAGATAATCGACCACTAGCTCCTCTCAATACATTCACATCCAATACTCTTCCAATCACTCTCCTGTTCACCACAACATAATCCATTTATGTTCTGTCAACTACTCTTCCATTATTCACTCTGACCCATGTATACTTGTGCACATCTTTCTGTTTAAATACAGTATTAGAAATCGACATCTCTCTTTCAATACACATTTCTATCATTTTCTCTCCACTCATTTACGCCAGGTAATCCATACTTCCCAATTATACCATCCAATGGCTCATTCCCTACTCTAGCATTCAAATTTCCCATCAACACCACATTAACATTCATCCCCAAGTCTCCCAAACACTCATTGCATTTCATAAAAAATTCTTCTTTTTCTTCCTCACTCCATTCACTGCCAGGGCCATATGCACTCACAAACGCCCAAGCCTCGCATCCCAGCCTCATTTTAGCCATTATTATTCAAAAAGATACTTCCTTTCATTCTACCACACAATAATTCATCTCTTCACTTAATAACAGAGCCACTCCCTCTCTTTCTCTCCCCCTCTCAACTCCAGACACCCTCCCTACTACTCTCCCAAATGTCACCTCACCATTCCCTTTTATCTTTGTTTCGATCAGTTCAAGTACATCTATCTTTCTCTCCACAAACATACTCCCTATCACCTCTCTCTTACTTTCATTTATACCACAACCACGCACATTCAGAGACTCAATTACTAGGATTCTGGCTGGATCTCTCCTGCCAGAATTCCCCCACATCTCTTGGCTAATCGTAGGTAGTAAAATACAGAGGAGGGGGTTCCCAGTCTCCCCACTCTGCCCCATTTAGTCGACATTTACGACACGCAGTGGAATGCAGAGGATATATATATATATATATATATATATATATATATATATATATATATATATATATATATATATATATATATATATATATATATATATATATATATATATATATATATATATATGCACAATTATGCATAATTACATATATATATATATGAACATACATACACATATACACATACACACATATATGTGTGTGTATAGATAGAAATTACCAAAAAAAAAATAATAATGATAGAATAATATAGGTCAAAACATTTAAAAAAAATAAAAATATATATATAAAAATGTGTAAGAAAAAATGAATAACAGAAAAGTAAAAATAAAAGATATTAAAATGATAAGACTACTAACCCAGCCTCTGAGGGGGGCAAACCAGACTCAATTGTGCGGTTCCCAAGCCCGGGTAGATTGGGAGGGTTGTTGGCAGGAAGGGCATCCGGCCATAAACATTTTGCCAAAACCAAAATATGGCCAGCACAGATAACGAGAATAATTACCATACTAGGGCGTTCCCCTTAGGCGACGTGTTGGGCCTTCGCCTGACCCCTCCGGAAAGACAGCAAGGGCTACCCAGTCATGGGCAGGTTGGGTTAAATAGGCAAGCTCGAGGGAAAGTGTCAGAGGTGGTGCTGCGTGTGGGCACTCTTAATGTGGGGACGATGACTGGGAAGGGGCGAGAATTGGAGGACCTGATGGAGAGGAGGAGAATTGGAGTGCTGTGTGTGCAGGACACCAGGTGGAAAGGAACTAAGGCGAGGGAACTGGGTGAGGGTTGCAAATTGTTCTATAGTGGAGCAAATGAGGAAGGGAGGAATGGTGTAGGAATAATACTATCCAAAGGCCTGAAAGAAAGCTTACTTGATGTGAATAGAAAGAGTGACAGTATTATGAGTTTAAAGCTGGGACTGGGAGAAACGGTAGTCAATGTGATACGTGCCTATGCCCCACAAACTGGTTGTACAGCGGAGGTGAAGGATGCATTTTGGGAGGAGATGGACCAGGAGCTTAGAACAATTCCTATAAGGGAGAGGGTAATTTCGGAGGTAATCTAAATGGCCACTTGGAAATTGGGAGGGCTGGGATAGGTAGAGTTCATGGGGGCTGGGGGGTGGGTGAGAGAAATGAGGGGGGAGAGAGAGTGATTGATTTTGCAGTGGCATTTGATCTGGCATTGGTCAACACATTCTTTCAGAAAAAGGAAAACAGATTGATTACATACAGTAGTGGTGGAAGGGAGAGCCAGATAGATTTATTGTTGTGTAGGAGAGACCATCTGAGGGAGATTAGCAACTGTAAAGTAATAAATGGGGAGAGTGTAGCAGTGCAACATAGGATAGTAGTAACTGATTGCAGGCTCAGGAAATGTAGGAAAAGTAAGAAGTCGAGGATGGACCCAAAGATAAAGTTGTGGAGACTGAAAGATGCAGAGCTGAGAGCTATGGTTATGGGAAGAATGTTGGAAGCAATAACGTTGCATGAATATGTACAAAAATGGTGGACAGAGAATAGTAAGGTGATTTTGAGGGTTGGTGAGGAGGTATTTGGAAAGTCATCAGGAAATAAACCCCCAACTGATAAAGTGTCATGGTGGTGGACTGAGGAAGTGCAAGATGGGTGAAGAACAAGAAAGAGGCTAAGAAAAAGGCAGATTTATTAGGTCTGGAGCAGGATAAAGAGGAGTACAAGCAGGCAAAGAAGGAGGCAAGAAGAGCAGTAGCAAAAGCAAAGGCAAAGAAATTGAATGAAGTCTATGAAGAGCTGGAAACACCAGAAGGAGGGAAGAAAATATGGTGAAATGCCAAGGCCTGAGATGCTGCAACCAAGGACTTGACCCAAGTAAGACAAATAAAGGATAACTATGGAATAGTTTTAGCAGAAGAGGATGAAATAAAAAGCAGTTGGGAAACTTATTTTGAAGGATTATTATATGAAGAGAAATCAAGAGCAGTATTTGAAGATGGACTTCCAAATGAAGTAGTTACAACAATAGTGGCTAGAAGAGAGGTAGAGCGGGCAGTAAGGAAAATGAAAAATGGAAAGGCAGCAGGACCTGATAAGATGCCAGTGGAGGTATAGAAGAGTCTTGGAGAGGAAGGCATAGATATCTTGTGGGACTTAATACAAAAGATCTTTAGTCAGGAAAAGATGCCAGAGGAGTGGAGAGGAAGCTTAATCATCCCAATCTATAAAGTTAAGGGAGACATTCAGGAGTGTGGAAACTATAGAGGTATAAAGTTGTTAAGTCATACTATGAAGATATGGGAGAAGATCATAGAGAGGAGACTCAGAGAGGTAACGACAATTGGGGATGAACAGCTTGGCTTCATGCCTGGAGGAGGGACAGTGGATGCCATATTTGCCTTGAAACAAATGATGGAAAAGCATAGGGAGAAACAGCAAGGACTGCATATGGTCTTTCTTGACTTGGAAAAGGCATATAATCGAGTATCACATCAAGAGGTGTGAAGGTGTATTAGATAAAAGGGAGTGCCCAAGAAATATGTAAGAATCATCCAAGATATGTATGAGAGGGCAGAGGCAAATGTTAAGAGCAGTGTGGGCTTGATGAAAAGTCTCTCAGTAAATGTTGGTCTGCATCAAGGGTCTGCTTTGAGTCCATGTCTATTTGATCTGGTCTTGGATGTAGTAACCCAGGGTATTAGAGATCAGTCTCCATAGTGTATGCTCTTTGCAGATGACATTAGCAACAGACGAGAGGTAGTGGAGGAGAAGCTTGAGGAGTGGAGAAGAGTGATGGAGGATAGAGGACTGAAAATCAGCAGGAAGAAGGCAGAGTACTTGAGGTAGAGAGATGATGAGGATGGGGAGGTCAATTTGCAGGGGAAGGTGTTGAAAAGAGTTGAAAAGTTTAAGTATTTGGGATTAACAGTACAGAGAATGGTGACCTAGAGTCAGTAATAACCCACAGAATACAAGTGGGATGCAAGAACTGGAAGAAAGTGTCTGGGGTGCTGTGCGACAGGAGAATAGGGATTAAGTTGAGGGGTAAAGTGCATAAGACAATTGTGAGACCTGTGATGATGTATGAAGCAGAGACATGGGCAATAATGAAGACACAAGAGAAAGAACTGAATGTGGCAGAGATGAGGATGTTGAGATGGATGTGTGGGGTGACAGGAAGCGATAAGATCAGAAACGAGGTAATTAGAGGTACCTCAAAAGTTAGAGAAATATCAAATAAGATACAAGAAAGTAGACTAAGATGGCATGGTCATGTCGTTAGGAGGGATGAACAGTATGTTGGGAGGAGGGTAATGGAAATGGATATGCGGGGTAGGAGAAGGAGAGGGAGCCCAAAGCGTAGGTGGATGGATTGCATCAATGACGACCTGAGGTCTAAAGGTTTGTTGGGTGATGAGTTATGGGGCAGAAACAAATGGAGAAAACTGGCCAGAAACATCGAATCCACATAAAGTGGGAAAAGATGTAGACGAAAAAGAAGAAGAAGATTAAAATGATAAGATTACTACTAATAATAATGCTAATAGTAATTGTATGTATTGGTGTCGGTGTAGAATAATTGTAGGTCCAGAAGGAAACTTCTTCACTGAGGTTCTGTTACTTAAGTTGCAAATACACAATAACATTGTAAATACACAGGAGGGCAGAACACCTGGTTGTCTCTAGTGGGTGAACTCAATGCAACTACTCCGCACAAGTGCGACGTAAGATGCTAGACATTTACATCATTGTTGCTTCTTGCATCAACATTGCCATATGCAAATATTAGCTGATGCAACAAAGAGAGACATGGGTAATTAAATGTGAGATACGAATGCAAAGTAGATAATAAACATAGTAAATATATGGAGCAAGAAATAGTTACACTGTATAAGGAATGGTAAATCATAATATATTATATATCTCCGAATCTGTTTAATTTAACTCTCATATCTACACCTCCCTCCTCTCTCACGCTTGTAGTGTTATTTTAAGGGGATTTTTCCGGGAGACTTTGAGAGCAACGTGGGGTAATGGGGAGATCAGCTATAGAGGACTTAATTTTCTCGTCCAAGCAAGAGGTCACAGAGATATGGAGAAGGGGTTAACATCAGGCAAGGGCACTGAACATAGGAAGTGTCTATTTCTCCACCAAACTGGACTACTAGGCTGGCGAACCTCATTATCCCTGGTCCTGCCAAAGCCCATGACAACTCCAAGCTTATCCCAGTAGTGAGTCATTGGGTCTTGAATATGAACAGTGTGTCCAACACTCAACCTGGAAAGGGAGGGGACGTGCTGATCGTAATGAGCCTTCACCTTGTCTGCACGGGTGGCAGCTCGGTGATCATAATCCTCTGTCTTGGCCTGCCAAACTTTACAGAAGGACTCGGGATGGGCAGGGAAACCGGAGCGAAGTGGGTGACCAAGTAGTATCTGTGCTGGGGAGCATCTTGTGAAGTTGGGGTGTTTCGAAGTTCCAGTAAACCCCTGTCGAAGTCTTCACAGTTGATGTTGCCAGAGGGTGCCATCTTGAGGATGAGACTCTTGGCCAATTTCAAGCAGCCTTGGCGTGGCCATTGGACTGGGGGAAATCCGAAGAGGATACCACATGGTGAACACCCCATCGCTCCATGAAAATCCGGAAGTCAGTGCTGGTAAACTGGGGTCCACCATTAGTTTTTAGGTGGAGAAGGGCAACTACATCCTGGAAATACCGGCAGAACACACATATGGTATGTGAAGTGGTCGCATCACTTTCACAGGAGATGACAACAGGCAATCCACAGAGTCAGTCAGCAATGACGAGGAAGGATTTCCTCACGACACTGAAGAAAGCTGCAGAGAATGACTCAACTGTTGTTGGCTGGGCTGCAACATCTGACATGGTTCACAGGCATTGATAGTGTTCTTAATGTCAGAATCGATGCCAGGCCAGAAAACTGTTTGTCTTAAAGATGCTTTGTGGCTTCCACACCTCTGTGGCTGTCATGCAGGCGAGAGAGGGTGCGGCAGTGAAGTGCAGCAGGAACCACAATCCGTTGTCTGTACAACACAAATTGCCCATCGACATAGAGGCTGTCTCATATTGTCCACTATGGATGGATGGTAGTGGATAACTCGCACCGATTGGAAGGAAATCCCTGAAGTCACGGCTTCAAGCAGACTGGTGTATGACAAGCCCATGCATGCAGTGGTGTGGAGATCCTGTAAGGTCCTGTCGGTGTCGTGAAATGAAGAATCTTCTTTGGAGTTGATGTTGTTGACAGTGATGATGGTCCTGAGGTGCATCACAGCATTGGCAGAAGGTATCTCATCTTCTGGTGAGGAGCGGCTGACTAAGGCTCATGATAAAGCATCAGGAATGCAAAGGTATTTCCCAGCATGCCACACAGAGGTGAATAAGTAGGATGAGAGCTTCTCCTTAAGGCATTGGAGGCGGGGATTCTCAACAACATCCAAGGTGTAATGTTCAGAATCGGAACCAGTGGTAGGTGATCTGTCATTATGGTAAAATTTTGGAGGTCGATCAAATACAGTCTGCACTTAGATACTACCCAGATAGTGGCAAGCAATTCCAGTTCAGTGGTGGCGTAGCGGATCTCAGCATCAGCTAGGATGCAAGAGCCAAACTGAACGAGTCGCATGCAACCATGGCCATGATCTTGCAGTAGGGCGTAACCAATTCAGTAGAGACCTGAAGCATCAGTCTGTAAGAATAACTAGTAAGGTGAGGTCGAAAGGTGCAAGGACAGGCGGTTGGAGGAGTGCTGTCTTGACATGGTGGAATGCCTGATCGTGATCCACAGTCCCTGTATACGTCCTCTTAGGGCAAGGCAGAGGGCAAAGATGTTGGGCAGCAGAGGCAATGTCTGGGTTTAACTCGGACAACTGGTTCACCAGGCCCATGAATGAATGAGGATCAGTCAGGTTGGTGGGAGCAGGGAAGTCACGAATGGCAATGACCTTGTCCTTGTCTGCAGAATGGCCATCTGATGAGATCGTATCCACAGAAGTTTATACTAGGTGTATAAACCATTAAATTTTCTGTATTCAGAGTGATCTTATACTTGCGGCATCTAGAGAGCACCTGATGTATTCTTTGGAGATGTGTTGAGAAATCTTCATTGCACAGGAGAATATCAACAACAACTTTAATGCAATTTTCTACACCTTGAAGGGCTATATCACTGTGGAGGCAGAAGGCATACTGGTAGCCGTGAAGCCCACATGTATACTGCAGTGCGTGAAATGTCCGTATGAGGTGATGAAAGTAGTGAGGTGTTGGTCATCTTTGGTGAGTTCCATTTGCCAGTACCCACATAAGGCATCCACTGTGGTAAAGGAACGTGACGATGGGGCAACACTGCAGTTGCAGCAAGAGAAACCTGACAGTTGAGGTGTGTGAGATTGACCGTGATACGAACACCTCGATTCTGTTTTGGCAACAACAAGAAGATGACACCATTCCGATGGGTCATCACCAACTGGTTTGATGATGCCCTGTTGGACCATGGAATGAAGTTCCTCCTTAACTTGGTTCTTGATTGCGAAGGGGACTGGTCTTAGTGTATGGGTGGTGAATGTTACAGCATCACCCTTCAGGTGGATTCTCATGGGTTGGCCCACCATTGGCTATGGAGGGACTATGTTTAGATCCACCTTAGAGACCAGCACATCCTTACTTTTCTGAAACAATTACTTCTTTGCAGCTGAAGGGGATGTGGTAGCAGAGAGGGGCAATTGAGAACATCTGTTGTCATGTTTCATCTCCAAAATTGGTTCTGGGAAATCAGGCGAGATTTTTGCCAACTCCTGGCAATGAGCACACGAGAGGAATGGGGTTTAAACTACTTCATGAGCTTGTATCTTAGCAATACAGGACCTTGTGCTGTGGTGGAGGCTAGCCTGGAAAGAACCAAGGGGAGGTGCCTTCTCGGAACCATCTGCAGTAAGCATAGTCATGGAAGACAGGGATGCAAGCTACTATGAGGAATGTGTAGAAGGTCAATGTAATGTTTGCCTATAACGGTGACATCCGTACCCGTGTCAGGAAGCATCTGGAGTAGTGATGTAGCTTTGCTAAATACCAGACAGATGCATATAGGTCTGGGACTCTTGTTATCAGAGGAAGGAGCTGATACAATAAGACGAGTTGACATTCTTTTCATTGGGGGTCATTGAGAAGAGGGAGAGGCTCTACCCTTGCTAGAAGAACCACCCTGTGTAATGTCCTTAATCCTCGTTCAGCAGCTCTTGCCATATGTGTCCTGTCTTGCTACAAAAGAGGCACTGGGCATCCTTAGCGGGGCACTTGGTGGAGCTTGCCAATTGACCTAGCAAATGCAATTGTGACAGATGCCTCAGCAGTGGGTCACTTCCCTTGGCCGTGTCGACATATACAAAACTGCTAGGGTCCACTTGTATCTGAAGTGGGGTGGGAAGTTGTAGGCCTCTCGCGATGTCCCGAAGTTGAGGGTCGATGTGAAGTATCCTTCTTCATCTGATGTTTATTTATTTTGTAGGAGGAGATAGTGCTCAGCTGACTTGATGAGGAGTGGATGGCAGAGGCTGTACTGCAAGTAACCTCGTACATGCAGCAGCAGTTTACTACATCCTGTAGTGCTGCCCATGTGTCCATCGAAATTAGGCACTGAATCAATTCCTCATCCTTGAGCTCCAATAATAATACCATATCCAACTGAGTGTCAGCACAAGTCAGTGGGTCACCTGAACATAGGTTTATCTCCTCACCCAGATTCTTCAGTCGCACGTAAAAGTCGATGAGAGGCTCACCGTCAGCTTGTTTGCCACAAAGGAGTTTGCGCCTACGTAAAGCTTTGTTACATTAGCCATTGATGTATGACTGTCGCTGATCCAGAACCTCATTTCCTGTCAAATTTGTATCTGGCATGATTCCGAGGGTGTGTTCTAGTGTCATTTGCAATTCTAGAGATACGGACTCCGCAATTTGATTAAATGTTTTTCTCTCGGCATCTTCTGAATGTCAACCATTATGGAGAAATCATTCAAGTGTCGATGCCACTCCTAAAAAACCTGATATGTGGCATCAGCTTGTAATGTTGGGGGGCTCTGTACCAATGGTTTCTGAGAAATGGGAACTGTAGGTGGCATTCTAGTAGTCACAGGAACTGTGGATGCAGATGTAGAAATCGTAGAGGCTCTAAGTGTAGCTGTAGAAATTGTAGAGGCTGTAGATGTAACTGTAATCATTGTAAATGCTGTAGGAGTAGCGGTAGAAATTGTAGAAGCTGTATATGTAGCTGTAGAAGTCTGTGAAACTGCAGGTGAAGCTGTCACATGAGGCTCAGCTGGCACAGTTATCATGGGTGCCAACAATAGCTGAATAAGGGTCATGAAGCGTTCATTATTTTCCCTTCGTCTAGCTTCATCTTCTATTCTCCTAGCTTCCTCCGCACAGCATCTAACTTCTTCTTCATATCTCCTTCTGTTGTCCTCTTCCAGTCTTCTAACTTCCTCTTCTTCCTGTCTGCGAGTCACATCAAAGTGTCTAGACTCCTCAAGGTATTTAATCAAGTACAGAAATTCAGCAGCAGAAGCTGGGGGGGGATGGGTGTAATGTAGTGGGAACTCGGCAGCTCTCTTGAGTATCCTTAGCTTGGTCGCTTTAAAATTCCACCTGGTCATGTTGGGTGTCCTCACACTCAGCAGAAGGAGGATAACTATTCTATATCAAATAGGAACAAGAGAATTTTAGCAAAGGGGGAGAATGTGTATGTACTTACCTAATTGTATTTACCTAGTTGTGTTTACGGGAAAGAGCCCAAAGCTCGTATCCTCCCGTCTCCTGATCCGTTCCATTTTATACTTAGTGATACTTATCATACCTGTCCATAAAACTATGGACTGAGATAGCATTAACTACCTCCTCGCTTAGCAAATTCCAACTATCAACTACTCTTACACTGAAAAAGTATTTACTTACATCCTGCAAAGAAGTTTTCTTACGAAGCTTCAAACTATGACCTCTAGTTCTAGGGCCAGCCATATCAAAATATCGATCCCTATCCACTCTATCATAACCATGAAGGAATTCAAAAACTGTCACCATATCCCCCCTCAATCTTCTAGCTTCGAGTAATGGTAAGTCTAATTCCCTCAGCCTCTCATCATAACTGAGATTGCCTAATTCTGGCACCAGTTTCGTGGCATGTCTTTGAACTTTTTCAAGATTAGCTATGTGCTTTTTCAAGTGTGGATTCCAAAAGTGGGCTGCATATTCTAGTTTTGGCCTCACATAGGCTAAATAAATATTTCTGAACATTTCCTTGTCCATGTGCCTCAAGGCTACCCTTACATTTGATAAGAATGCATATGCTGCCCTTACTATACCATTTATATGTATTTCTGGAGACAAATCTGCCAGTATGATTACTCCTAGATCTCTCTCATTTTCTGTCTCTTGAAGTTGTACTCCAGCCACCGAGTAGTCAAGCTTGGGCCTTTTTGCACTTGTACCCATTGTCATTACCTTACATTTTGAAATATTGAATTTCGTTAGCCACTTTTCTGACCACTCATGCAGACTATTTAGATCCTCCTGAAGTCCTCTACCATTGTTCTCGTTTCCTACTTTCTTCACAATCTTTGCATCATCTGCAAACATATTCATGAATGAATTTACAGATTCTGGTAGGTCATTTACATATACAAGGAACAAAGGTGTCCCTAAACCTGAGCCCTGTGTAACTCCACTACTAACTCTTCTCCATTCAGACACTGAGTGTCTTACTCTAACCCTCTGTTCCCTTCCTTCTAAGTGAGTTTTTATCCATTCCAAGACATTTCCACCTAGTCTAGCCATTGCTTGCAGCTTCCTAATAAGTCTCCCATGTGGAACAGTGTCAAATGCTTTCTGGAAGTCTAGGAATATGCAATCTGCCCAGCCCTCTCTTTCCTGTAATATTCGGCTTACCTCATCACAAAATTCTAATAAGTTTGTTACTGTTGATCTACCTTCTCTGAAGCCATGTTGCCTCACTGACAAAAAGTTGAAGGATTCCAAGTGAAGAGAGATATGTTTCCTTAGTAGTTTCTCCATAACTTTGCAAACTATGCTGGTCAAGGAAACTGGTCTATAGTTCAGAGCCGTATCCCTCCTTCCCTTTTTGAAGATAGGTATCACATTTGCTTGTTTCCAGCATCTTGGAATCTCCCTTGACTCCAGTGACTTTTTAAATATGATACTTAGTGCCACTGATATTGAGTTTGCACATTTTTTAAGTACATGAGGGGATATGTCATCAGGACCTGTAGCTTTATGAACATCTAAATCCATCAGCGCTTTGCATACCTCTGTGGCTGCAAGGTTGATGTTCTCTAATTCCGGCCCTTGAGCTTCTATCTCTGCAACCTGAGAGGGTGGGGTATTTTGTACTGTAAATACTGACTGAAACTCCTTGTTCAATTCTTTGCAGATCTCTTCATCCGTCTCAGTGATGCTTTCATCCGCTCTCTTTAGCCTTAAAACATGTTCTTTTACCTTCAGTTTTCCTCTGATAAAGCTGTGGAAAAGCTTGTGTTTTTCTTTAGCCTTCCAGGTGATGTCCCTCTCATAGTCTCTCTCTGCCTCTCTCCTTTTACTTAGGTAGTCATTTCTTGCTCTTTTGTAGGTTTGCCAGGCATTTAAGTTTTTTCTCCTCCTATACCTTTGTGTGTGTGTGTGTGTTTGTGTGTATGTGCATTAGTGTGCTTGTGAGGTGGAAGAGAGTTTCCCAACGGGAGGGCAGCTTAGTGCTCTTGGAGTGCTTGATGATTTTGAGTATGGCGCTCCTGTATTTTACTGTATTTTGCTACCTTAACCTAACCAAACCTAACCTAAAATCTAACCTAGCTTAACCTAACCTAACCAAGGCTAACCTAACCTAAAAGCCTAACATAACCTAAATTAAACTAATCTAACATAACCTAACCAAACCAAACTTTACCTAACCTAATCAAATCTAATATAACCTATGAAACTTAACCTAACAAAACCTAACCTGGCCTAATATAACCTAAACTAACATAAAACCTAACCTAAAGCCTAACCTAATATCATACCTAACCTAATCTAACCTTGTAAAACTTAATCTTAGCTAACCTAACCAAAAAGATAAATTAACCTAAACTAACCAAACTTTGCCCACCCTAAAACCTAACCTAACCTTGTCAAACCTAACCCAACCTAACCAAACCTGAATACATACCCTAAAAACCTAAGCTAGAAACCTAATCTAACCTGAATACATAACCTAAAAACCTAACCTAGAAACCTAACCTAACCTAAGAAACCCAGCCTATAACCTAACCTTTCCAAACCTAACCTAACCTAACCTTACCATAACCTAACCTTACCTAAAGCCTAATCTACTCTAATCTACAGGGTGTCTAAAAGGTCTGGGTACACAGGAGATTAACACATACTTTTAAAACAAAACAATTTCATTTAAATCTAATGTTAATAAATGATAAAATAATAAAATAGTGAAATTACCTATGTACCCAGACTTTGTGGGTGTAGAACTGATGGTTCTATAGCTTGCTCTCCCACTGACAAAGCCACTCTCTTTGGCTCTCATTTTTCTGCCAACTCTTCTATCAACGATTCTAGTGCACCTGTTCCTCATTCTTTACCCCTCTCTAACCCTATACCCTCCCTTACCCTTTCTACACACAAAGTTCATAAGGTTCTTTGCTCGCTAAAGACGAACAAGGCATCTGGTCCCAATGGCATCTCTGCAAAGTTCCTTAAGGAGTTTGCAGATGAACTGGCTCCCGTGCTTTGCCGTCTTTTTCGCCTCATTCTATCAAGCAGTATCTATCCTTCATCTTGGAAGCATGCTCTAGTTCAACCTGTTCCTAAGAAGGGTGACCTCTCTATTCCTTCTAACTACCAACCTATTGCCCTAACCTCCTCTATTGCTAAAGTTTTCGAAACTTTGCTCAATTCTCATTTTTGAAACACCTTGAATCTAACTCACCTATCTCCGATCACCAGTACGGCTTCCGGAAGGCAAGATCCACTGGTGATCTCCTGTCCTATCTTACTCATGTATGGTCATCTTCTCTGAGGAACTATGGGGAATCCTTTGTCGTCGCTCTTGATATCTCTAAGGCTTTCGACAGAGTCTGGCACAAGGCTCTGTTGGCCAAACTCCCTGCCTATGGTTTTACCCCTTCTTTCTGTACTCTGACTTCCAGTTTTCTTACTGACCGTTTTATATCTGTAGTTGTTGATGGCGCGACATCTAGCCCTTTCTCTGTTACCAGCGGTGTTCCACAGGGCTCTGTTCTTTCACCAACTCTGTTCCCTCTCTTCATCAATGATCTTCTACAATCCCCATCTTCCTCTCTTCTTCATGCCGTTGCTGATGATTATACCCTTCACTTTTCCTCTGCCTTTTCTTCACAACCTTCATCTGCTACTCGTAATCAATCTCGTATCACTCTTTCTTCTACTCTTATCTCCGATTTGCAGAAAGTATCTGAGTGGGGCACTCAAAATTTAGTTAAATTCAATGCCTCCAAGACACAGTTTCTGGCTACCTCTTTATCTTCTTCTCCTCCTAATAACCCTATTGTCTTCAAAACTAATGAAGTTTACCCTTTTAACTCTATCAAATATTAGGAATCCATATAGCCTCTAACTTGTCTTGGAGGAATCACATAATCCAAATTTCTAAATCTTTATTCAAAAAATTGGGGGTTTTGTTTCGTTTTTGTCATTACTTTTCCTCTTTGCAGTTACTTAAAATTTACAAAGGTCTTATCTGTCCCTGCTTAGAATACTGCTCACTCATATGGGGTGCTTCTTGCTTTACTTATATTCTTGATAGGGTTGAATCTAAGGCAGTCAGACTCATTAATGATCCTTCTCTTACTTCTAACCTGGATTCTCTCTCTCTTCTCTGTAATGTATCTTCTCTTTCACTTTTCTATCGCTACTACTTCCATCACTGCTCTGATGAGTTGGCGAGTTGCATCCCTCCCTCACTGCCGAGCCGCATAACACTCGCCAAGTACTCTCCTTTCGCAGGTACTGTGTGGAGATTTGTAGCTCGTGGATTGGTCAGTGTGGCGACTGCTTCTTCCCATCTACCTCCAGACTCTGGAACTCTCTTCCTCCTTCTGTCTTTCCTAATTCTTATGACCTTTCATCCTTCAAAAAGCAGATCTATCATCATCTCAGAGCCTAGTCCTCCATATTTCTAGGTCCTTTGTACTTTGACTCTTTTTTCTGTCTGTCGTTTTCCTTTGTGGGACATTGCCTCATCTCTGCCTTGTCCTTAACCTTTTTCTTTTCATTCTTCTTGGTATTTTCTCGTGCCCGGGCTTTTATTGATGAGGGCAGTTTCTGCCTGTCCCAGTGTCACACTCATAAAAAAAATCCTAACATAACATAACCCTTACTTATCAACATTTTTCAAACATGTTGAACCACTAGTTTCCTCAAAGTAAATTTTCTAAAAAGTGCATCAATGTCCTTGTGGTTAAAATTTTTATCCAATCCCACTACTCAGTTTTATATCCATACTTTCATGGTTGGTGAGAAAGTTTTTCACATATTTTTTAAATAGACTACTTATCACAGTGCAACCAGCAGGATGGCAAAAACTGAAGAAAAAATTAGAGGAAGGCAAGAAGGATGCATCATACCCTGCCCATCCTCATCTCCTTCCATCAAGTATTCCATGACAAGATACAAATTTCAGGATTATGGTACTAACAGCTCTTTGCATCTCCATCCCAATAAGCTGGCTCTTAAGAGAGACAGGATGTACAGGTGAGGTACTAATTTCCTTCCAACCATCATCAGCATAACAGCAATGAAAAATGTAGACATAGTCTCATTTTTCCAACCATGTTGACCAGATATTATTTAGCATATATTCCCCACTTTGCTGTACATTAACAAGCAAACCTCAGATTTTCATGAATTATCTCTAAAATAAATGCATATGGTATGGTATGGTCATAGGGAGTTTAAAAATACTATTTCTTATACATATTACACAAGATACATAGGAAGTGTTTTCATGATATATCTATAGATACTACATATTATGATTATATATCGACATATAGTCAAAAAGCAAAACAAGGTTGTAGTGTTTTATTACTATTATGTAGGCACCATGTCCTAATATCTTCTGATATTAGGACATGCTTATTAAATCCCCACACAGAATTGATGGCGGGCACAGCATAAAAGAATAGCCCCAACGAATTCCCTGCGTGTCGTAAGAGGCGACTAAAAGTGGACAGGGCGAAGCGACTGGGAATGCCCCCCTTGTATCAACCTCCCGCGAGACGTCAAAGAAGAAGGGGAGTAGAGGGGAGAGTAACTTCTCCCCAAACTCTAGTTTTGGGGTGTCTAAATGTGCGTGGTTGTAGTACGATAGAGAGCAAAGGATGTGAGATTGGATATATGTTTGGTAGGCGGAGGATGGATGTATTGGCATTGTGTGAGACGAAGATGAAAGGATAAGGAGAAGTGGTATTTGGTGATGTGACAGGTAGGGTGTCTGGGGTTGAAAGGGGGAGAGCAAGAGAAGGTGTGGCATTATTGCTGAGTGAATGGATGGTAAAGAAGGTAAATAAGGTTCATCTAGGCTGATGTGGGTGAGGTTTAGGATGGGTAGGGAATGTTGGGCTTTTGTTAGTGCATATGGGCCAGGATGTGAGAGAAGTGAGGAAGAGCGGGATGAATTCTGGAATGAGTTAACTTGGTGTGTGGATGTTCTGAGTAGAAGGAACTATTTAGTTGTGTTGGGTGACTTGAATGCCAGAGCGGGTGATGGAGAGGTAGAAGGTGTTGTAGGAAAGTATGGGGTACTAGGTGGGAATGAGAGTGTCGAGAGAGTTTTAGATATGTGTGTGGAGCAAGAGTTGCTGATAGGTAATAGTTTTTTTCAAGAAGTTAATAAATTAGTATATATGGATGAGAGTGGCAAATGGAAGAGTGAAAGAGAACATTGATGGATTATGTGTTGGTAGCAAAGAGAATGATTGGTAGAGTGAAAGATGTGCATGCATTTAGGGGTGTGATTGTTGGGATGTCTGATAATTTTTTGGTTGAAGGAAAAGTGGTAGTAGCAAAAGAGTGGGGAAATAGAGAGGGGGGGATGTAGAAGGGATGTGGTGATGGTGGAAGAGTTGAAAAAGCCAGAGAAGAGACAGGAATATCAGGACAGGTTGAAAGTGGCATATGACAGGGTGAAAGAGAGAGAAGTTGGGGAGTTAGAAGAGGAATGGGGCTGATGAAATTAAGTTTTGTGGGACATGCAAGTGATGTGTGTGGAAAGAGATTTGTTGGAGGTGGCATGAGGAGGGACAGCGAGTGGTGGAATGAAGGGGTGAATATGAAGGTGGAAGAGAAAAAGAGGACTTTTGAAGAATGGGTGCAGTGTAACAGTAGGGAAAAGTATGAAAGATAGAGAATGAAAAATGTGGAAACCAAGCGGAAGGTAGAGGAGGAGAAGAGGTTGGCAAATGTTAGGTGAGGACAGGATTTTAGTAGGACATATGAGGAGAATAAAAAGAAGTTTTGGAAAGAAGTGAAGAGAGTAAGGAATGGTAGATTGAGCATGGAACAGACAGTGAAAAGTGTGAATGGACATATATTAAGAGGAACGATGCAAGGAAAAGATGTGCAGAATATTTTGAGTGGTTGCTGAATGATGAGGAAGATAGAGAGGCAGCTATAGTGGCAGTGGGGGGTGTTCAAGTGCCAGTAATGGGAGATGATAATGAGAGAGAGATTACAAGAGAGGAGGTGAAAAGGGCATTGCATGAAACGAAAGCAGGTAAAGCACCTGGAATGGATGGTGGGGGAGTGGAGATATTGAAAGAAGGGGCGAGGTAGTTGTTGAATAGATCGGATTTTTATAGTTAGGCAGTTATGTGAGAAATATTTAGCAAAGGGTAAGGATGTGTATTTTGCATTTTTGGACCTGGAGAAAGTGTATGATAGAGTTGATAGAGAGGCAATGTGGAATGTTTTGAGGTTATATGGAATTGATGGTAGACTGTTGCAAGCAGTAAAGAGTTTGTATGAGGGCAGTAGAGCTTGTATTAGGGTAAGGAATGAAGTGAGTGAGTGATTTTCAGTGAGTGTGGGACTGAGACAGGGATGTGTGATGTCACCATGGCTGTTCAATTTGTATATTGATGGAGTCATAAGAGAGGTGAATGAGTGAGTGCGTTGTCGAAGTTTGAGAATGGTAGATGGGGATGATAATGAGTGGGAGCTGAATCAGTTGCTGTTTGCAGATGATACTGTGGTGGTGGCAGATTTAAAGGAGAAGCTGTGTCAGTTAGCATCAGAATTTGGAATGGTGCTTGAGAGAAGGAAGTTGCAACTGAATGTGGGAAAGAGTAAGGTAATGAGGTGTAGAAGAAATGAGGATGGTGCTGGATTGAATATTATGTTGAATGGAGAGACACTTGAGGAAGTTGATCAGTTTAAGTATTCAGACTTGGTTATAGCTGCAATAGTGGAGTGGAAGCAGATGTGTGTCACAGAGTGAATGAAGGATGTAAAGTGTTGTGTGCATTGGAAGGAGTGATGAAGCATAGAGGTTTGGAAATGAATGTATAGAAAGTTTTGTTTAAACACACAAACAAACAAACAAACATTTCCATTTTTGTACAATGGTTCTTATACGAACTAAAAGTAACTTATAAGTAGATATATAATTGACCTAATAAGAAAGAGGGTAATACATACTGTTAAATTAAATAATGGTTTCCTAGAAAATAATAATACTGTAATAAAAATTTTAACAATAATGTTAATGATAAAGAAAAATTAACTTATAAGTATACATGTACTTAAACTAATAAATAAGAGGGTAATACATATTGTTAAATTAAATGTAGCTTTCATAGAAAATAGTAATGCTGTAAGAAAAATGTTAACAATAATGTTAATAGTAAAGTAGTAATACTAACACTATATACAGTATTGTTATTATCAGCATCATTTCCATATTTGTTTTCAATGAAATGAGAATAATTAGTTCTTAACGAGCAGCAACTATTTGTCTAAAAGTAAACTATATAGTTTGCCTTTGAAAGCTGTGAAGGAGGATGCATTTTTAAGATGCTCTGGAATATTATTCCAGAGTGTTGGCCCTTTGATAGTGATCATCTTTGAACCTGCTTCTGTGTTTGTTCTGTGAATAAAGAGCTTACTGCTCTGTCTAGTGTTTGTTCCCCTTATATCCCTGACTGTTTTTAAATCAAATAGCCAGCTAGGATAATGATGGTCCAAAATTTTGAATACAAAAACATAAATAGCATAAGCGACCTTATTTTCTGCCCGCAGCCACCCAAGTTTATTGAGAGCTGGTGTGATGTGGTCATATTTTCTTATTCCTCTCAGGGCAAGTCGAGCTGCAAAGTTAATAAGCTTCTGTATTCTGTTTATCTGAGTCTTAGTGGTAGCTCCCCAAACAGTTGTGCAGTAATTAATGTGACTTAGGGCTAGAGATTCAACAACAGTTATTCGAGTGGTAGTCTCAAAATTGTCTTTTATAGGTGATAATTACATTAATGTTCCTGTAACCTTTTTGCATACTTTGTGTATGTGGGAATCAAACAACATGTAGTTATCAAAGTGAATTCCTAGGTTTTTGACTGCTTTGCTAGGTGTGATAATATTGTCGCAAAAGTTATTTGTTGTGTTTTCTGGAATTTCTACTATATGGAACCTTGAACCAATAAACATGCATTGTGTTTTACTTTCGTTAATTAACAACCCAATGTCTTGAAAATAGGCTTTAATTTTTGACAGAGTGTTTTCTGCTCTTAAGGTTAGCTCTGGGAGTTTATTAATATCACCACTAAGGAGTAGTTGACTGTCATCTGCATATTGTACGACTAGACAGTCAGAAATGTAAGAAGATAGATCATTTACATATGTGGAGAAGAGGATAGGACCAAGTACTGATCCTTGTGGAACACCAAATGATAAATTTTTTGGCATAGAGATAATGTTGTTAAGACGTATAGACTGTTTACGATTAGATAGATACTCGCTAAACCAGCTCGAATCAATATTTCGGTTAGTGCATTTACTTAAAAGAATTTCATGGTTTACACTGTCGAAGGCTTTTGATAAGTCTAATAATACAAGCAGAGATATTTTTTTCATATCTATATTATTATAGCTGCTATTCGTAAGTTTGAGCAGTGCAGTTTCCGTTGAGAATTTCGGTCTGAAACCATGTTGGTTAATAGATAATAGTCTATTTGACTCTAAATATGACATAAGTTGGCAAACAACAATTTTTTCTAATATTTTGGAGAAACCGGGTAGCTGGGAAATGGAACGATAGTTTGTCACATCTTCTCTGTCCCCCTATTTATGCAGAGGTATTACATGTGATATTTTCCAATAGTCAGGAAACTTTTTAGTAACAATGGAAGCGTTCATAATAGTTAGAATAAAAGATACAATCATGGGTAGAGCATCTCTGATGAACTGAAATGGTATACCATCTGGACCATAAGAGCCAGAGTTTCTTAGGCTCTTTATGGTAAGAATTAGGGTAGCACAATCGATAGGATTTATCTTGAAGTACTCTCTTGTGTTTACATTGGAAAAATTGTCATTTAAGCAATTACCCATATTCACTGAGTTGATGTTTTCTTGTGTTTTCTCATAGGTATTTTTGCCAACATTAGCAAAATAGTTATTAAAGTTTTCCGCTTTGTCTTTCAACTCCAAAATATTTTCATAACTCTCTGAGGTACTCTTTTCATTTGGTATCATGCTTCTTATCACTTTCCATGTTGCTGCTGTATCATGTCTAGAGTCATTAAATAGTTTTTTGTAAAAGTCTTTTTTATTTACATTGATGAGAGATATGACACGTTTCTTTTCTGTTTTATAACGGTCTCGGAGAGTCATATCATATCTATTAATTTTTAGCTCTTTTTGTATTTGATTTCTGATTTGCATTGCCTCTTTGATGTCATTAGTATGGATCAGAGTTATGGGGTATGAAAGTAAGTGAGAGACGGAAACTAAATGTGTTTGATATGAAAAGCCTGAGGGGTATGATTGGTGTATCGTGGTTGGATAGGGTTAGGAATTAAGTGGTGAGTGCAAGAACGGGTTTGAGGAGAGAATTGGCAGCCAGAGTAGATATGAATATTCTGAGATGGTTTGGCCATGTGGAGAGGATGGATGATGAAAGACTGCTGAAAAAGGTGATGAATGCGAGAGTTGATGGGAGAAATGCTAGAGGGAGGCCTAGATTTGGGTGGATGGATGGATAAGGAAAGCCCTGAATGATAGTAGGATGGATGATAGGGAAGCAAGTGATCGTGCTAGGAATAAGAATGAGTGGAGAGTGATTGTGATGCAGCTCTGATGGGCATCTGCTGTTACCATGGGGCTGCATCTTAGAGAGGTAGCCCTGTGGTAGGGGCAGTAGGGGAGTTGGCATTATGAAGTGACACAGGTTATGGAAGAGCTAGGAGGATTGGCTGTGGCAGTCCAGCAGTGCCATCTGAACGGTCGCTAGCTCCCTCGTAATTGCCCATAGAGCAAAGTAATCCCCGTATTGTTTCTTTTTTATGTCGGCTACCCCCTAATGAGGGAAACAGCCAAGGTAGATGAACAAAACAGTAATTTGATAACATATCACACCCTCTCCCAGTGAAGCTAGCAGGGTAGACAAAACTGGAAAAAAAAAACTGATTCTCAAGGTTCTTCATTATACCCAGACAGATCTTACTTATATTTCTGAAATTCTTTTAATGTGGCAGAGCTGGCCTCTATAATCCCTTATCCCTTGAAATCTGCTCTTATACAAGAGCAGATTTCTTTTTCACATACTGTAGGAGCTTTACCATTACATCCTCATATTCCCTGCTTATCGAAAGATGTGACGAAATGAGAAAAGGTGACTAAAAATTTTTATTCTTTAGTGGTTGGGAGAAATGACTACTGCCTCTGAATTTACTGTCTCAGATTAGCTGACTATTATGGCTATCCCTGGTGGTGGTAGAAATTAATTCTACCTTATTATTCATTGTGTGTCTTAAAAGCCAACTAAAGAAAAACATCTCTCCGATTTATTTTTTCAGTATATCTGACAGAAGCAATGGCGATGAGCATGATATGATTATGCTCTGGTAATCCAGTTTTCGGTCATTTAATAACAAGCCTTTCTAATTTCCAGAAGAGTATTGTCTCATGATAAAAAGATTTGCAAGACACCTTTAGTGCTTAAGTTATGTAGCCACCAAAAATGAGTAAGGTGAGGGTAAGAGACTAATTTCCTTTCTTTCTTTTATCTATTCCAAACTCTTGTTACTCGTACTCTTATCTTTTGAACGTCATAAGTATATACAAAAAAAAATAATGCTTTTGCAATTACCACTGCTAGGCCCCATGCTTTCCTAGTTAATTTGGGTCACAGTAGAACTAGAAAACAACAACAACAACAACAACAACAATAATAATAATAACAATAATAATAATAATAATAATAATAATAATAATAATAATAATAATAATAATAATAATAATAATAACAATATTAATAATAATAAT